>VNWY01000012.1:0-155349 GCA_009869845.1 Pseudachorutes palmiensis | reverse complement strand
AGATCCGTCCTTTGTTTCAATTAAATAATTTGCCAAGTTGTGCATCATTTCCCTCCAATTTTTCACTTTGAGAAAGTCAGCCAACTTTCTAGTGTTGGGTTTTACGTGAAACACACGGTAGATTCATTCACAGGAGTCTGATCATCTTGATACGCTCAGTTTTAACGCTTGGGAAAAATTCAAGGCCAGTGTCACGAAATGTCAAGCCAAAGACAAATAAAAATTAAATATGGGTTTGATTCTTTCTTGGATAAGTGATGTAAATATTTTAAAGGAATTTGAAATGTTTATACGCAAGGAAAAGTGATTTATTTTATTTTTATAGACTCATTTGACTATCCATTCCTTTATTTACATTCATTCAACCTAAATGTTAATGCAGAGGGATTTCTCTACTGTCTCTTAAGTGGATTATTTTCAAAATATCAAACTTTTTAAAATCATGTTGAATCCAAATCGAACATTCAAATACACTCTCAAATCCCAACTTAAAATAGTTTTGCTGTTTTTCCGATTGTATTTTTTGAGAAATGAAGTATAAAGTAAATACAAGTCGTGTGACACAAAGTTGAATTGGCCTGCTGAATTAGAAAGTTTGGGAAAAAGTTGTTTTCTAGTTGTCAAGAAGGTCATGCATAAAGTTTCCAGGTTAGCATATAAATTCTAGGTTAGAGCATTTCATGACCTGGAAGCGTTGTCGTAGGTTTTGCGTGGGTGGACTTCCTTTTGTAAAATCTCTGGCAAAAATCAATAGTATGAAAGTGGCTTAGTGTGGAAAAATACCTCGTCGTTCCGTTGCCAATAATAAATTCTCAGCTACGAGTGAAACAAATATGTGATATTGAAATCCTGCTCACGTCCTGGACTCTGCTACCTCTTCAACATCAACCGGAGGAATGATAGGGTGAAAGTAGAATGAATGAATTCATGGACCATATATAGTCTCAACTTTCCAGGTTTTTGGCACTTCTATTTTTAGTTTTCACCACCCCCTCATGGATTTCAATGTGAGGAGAAAATGCGTCACTATGGGCGGTTTATGAGGAAAAGTTTCGGGAAGAGCTCAGGAGCCGCCGCTTTTGGATTTAAGATAACAAAGTCGAACGGAAGAAAAAGTAATAAAACGGGAATGGCAACAGTAGCCGCAACTTTCAGCAAAAGGACTTTCTCTGTGGGGAAAGTATAGGCAACTTAGCACCACTTGGGAGATCCCATCGAAACTTCTGCTAAAGGGGGTCTCATATGGAGAAAGCAATCTTACTATGACGTCAATCCCTTGCTATCTCCCATACATTCAGCAGACCTTGGCTCACGTCCAGAGGCATTTTTAGAATAGAATCGCCAATTCCTTTTATAGAACTAATGCCCTGTTTCCCCGTACAAAGTACGCGGCGTATCAGCTGGAAATCGGGTAAATTAGGGAAAAAATTGGGGTCTTGCGGACTGAATCGAGTGCGGATAATACACGAAGTTTTAGATTTTTCAAAGCATGAAATTAAATTCTTGCTGAACGCCATAAAATATTTAATTCAGTGCAATTATCAGCCAATTCCAGTTGGCTTTGATGACGTTTTGTCATCAAATCCTTACAAAACTGTAGAATTTTAGCTTCCCATGCCATCAGTTTTGTATAATGGTGCACAATAATTCGACTTATGGTAACCGAATCAACGATAATCTAAAATTGTCTTTTAATCCCGCGGTCTGAAACGGGGGCGGACTATAGGTCAAAAATTTTGGATTTTCTGACTACTGCGGCTTACATTGAATGCGTACTTTGTACGGGGAAACAGGGTAGTCCTCAAGACGAGAGTAGAATCTGATGAAGGGACAATTGGTCATGAATATTCATAAGACAATGATGATGGCACACAACCTAATATTCTCGAGAACATAGCCAACATGAACTCAATGTCAATCTCATTAGCTTCTTGAATCGGCTGTGTGTAAGCTCTACTGAAAAGAATCACACTTTAACTGGAGCAGAAAACAAGCTAGAAACCAGTCCCGGATATTTTGTCAAAATATTAGAGAAGCCAAGAGGGATTTTGCAAACAAGAGTCAATAGAAGTTGAGGGGAAAGGGTGAACAGGGAAGAAAGGGAGATCGACTGAAAAAAGAAAGTTTCATTGAGAAAGGCTTGGAAAGTGATACGACGCCGACTCACCACAGGCGTGCGTAGGTGGAAAGTACTTTCTCCTTTGCATCTTCCCAAGAACAGCACTTGCACGCTGAAAATCGGAGAACACGGACGCACAGCTCAGCACTCCAGGAAAGTAAGCAGCTATAAACCCAAAGAAATCAGCCTCTGTCAACACTTCCAGAAATTCTTCGGGACAATAAGTACATCCTTTCGGACAACTTAGAAAGGTACATACATAAACCATTTTTTGTAAATAAACACAAATATTTAGTTTACCTCAGAAACCTTGTAAGGTTTGCAAATTAGTTCGTCATTGAGGGGTCTCATCTTATAGATTCTTTTAAAGCAGTTGGTCTGATTCATACTTAATTTCCCCAACATGAAAGCAAAGCACATGTCTGCATGAAAGTGAAAAGAAAGCGTGGGCCAAAAATGTTGTGAATGGGACTTTTTGTATTCGCTTTTCCAATCAAAAGCCAGGTGCTGAGTAATTTCCGTTTTCCATTTTCATTTATATTTACATTTTTATGAATGTCAAATTGCTGTTCATTTATAAATAAAAACTACTCGATTGAAACCTTATGTTCAGAATCAATTTGAACTTGTTAATGGAGTTTGAGAGAACGTAGGCGAGGGAAAAGTGAAGAGTTGCGGGGGATGCTTATTACGGTTTCCATTAATGTTTCTTTTGGCGTTGAATTTTAACGAGGAAGTATCTCATGGTTAACCCATGCATGAGCTCACATTTTCATCGTGTAGCTTAGGATTTGCTCCCACGTTTTCCCCAATAGAAAGGACCAGACTTTGAAAGTCTTCCCTCTGGGAACGGCGACTTTCCCCATCAAAGAAAGGCTGCGTGGGTGTCTCTGGAGCATTAGTTTCTCTTCTCCAAAAGCCTCAGAATAATCCTTCCTCTCCAGTCCTATCATGAAAATATGAGCTTTTATAAAAATGAAATTGTGACGGGTTTCATAGTACAATGATTTCATTCGCTACTTTAATTTCACATAAATCAAGAGATTTCCAGCATTCTTGCAGCAAAACTTTTTAGTTTTGGCTTTTATTTAATCAATTAATTCAATTCACTGAGCTCACCCCATAAGCAAAAAGTTTCTCCAAAACTAACTTCCCACCCCTCCGGGTTGGTGTTGCAAATAAACTTTGCATCTCTTGATTTCTAATGGTTAATTACTAGTAATTAATAATAAGCTAGAAACGAGGTGAATTTTTGAAGCATTAACACCAACACTTTCTGAAACTAAATTACAAAACTTTGCTGAGAGCTTTTTCTCTGGTTTCTAATTTAATTAGCTAAACCCAAAAGTGCCAATCAATTTCAACTGTAATGTCACCCATTTGTCCTGCAGTGAAGGAGCATCTGGTTTCGACAACGTTGTTCGTACATTTACTCCTGTCAAGGAGAATTCAAGGGCCGGTGTTATAAATGAGGGATTAAACTTACAACCACCATTTGCCTTTAATGGTAAATCTCAAGCTCATGTTTGACAATGGAGTTCCATATCATAAACCTAATCACCTTAGTATAGTAGTATAGTAGCATAGTGTACCTCACATTGACATCAAGTAACCACTACCATCTCGTCGTCGCCATTGATATTTCTTAAAAATCCAAAGTTGTCTACGAAAATGGAGCTTCTTTCGAAAACTTTTGGCTTAAAAGAGGAAAAACTTAATAAAGAAGATTATTATTAAGTTTACCATGAAGTGTAGCAGTCACTTTTCATTCTCAGAGAAAGGTCATAGGTTGCCGACTCCCACAGGGAGCCTGAGTAGTGCCTTTTCCTTCGCTCCTGGTCGCGTCTACCTTCGTGAGGCTCTTACTGCGGAGGAAAAAATGATCCGCATGAGTCGTATATGTGTGGGTGAAAGTTTCCTGTTAGGCAGCGCGTGGGTTGGCTGAGGAGAAAGTTCTTCATGAGGAATACAAAAAAGCCATGAGCCACCCAGACGCAACACAACTTAAATACCCACCTGTTGTTCAATCGTCATACAATTGCACTTTTTTTAAAAAAATATATAATTAACGCTTAGCGTTGGTACAAAGTTGAAGTAATGTAAAAACTTTCATACCAAGTCAAGGACAAGAAATAAAGAGTTTGGACGTCATCCACCGCCGTCTAAATTGCTTGTCATTGAGAGTCTATAAATATTCACAAAGTATCCCCTGACCATAGACTGATGACGAGGATCCATCGGAATGGGTGGTCTGAAACTATTGTTATGGTTATATTGGTAATTCATTTCAACGATTATGTGGCGTCACTGGCGCAGAGTATGGGCGTTGTTGGTGAAAGTAGCCAATCAATACTGGGCCTTCTGTTAACTAGAAAGCTAAAAATGACAAGGGTTTTTGTTCACTCGTGACGGGATCCCAGTGGACGTGGGTGGTTAGAATTGAGCCGACTTTCAAATCCTGTTGTTTGTTTTCGTGTAGGGAGACAAGCACTTTGAATCACAAAGGAGTCGATTCCGGAAATCGAAAACGAGAGAATGATCTG
This sequence comes from Pseudachorutes palmiensis, assembly GCA_009869845.1. NCBI lineage: Eukaryota > Metazoa > Arthropoda > Collembola > Poduromorpha > Neanuridae > Pseudachorutes > Pseudachorutes palmiensis. The sequence continues at coordinate 150,687 of VNWY01000012.1, read as the reverse complement.
CTCGATGATGAAACTGTCACTTGCCACACTTTTCTGGATTTCTGCGTTAACAACTTGTTGCTTTAGCTACCCAAGCTATCGAAAATCATATACTTATGACAACTACGCCGCTCCTTTGATGACGGGGGCAGAAACTTATGCAACTGGAGGAAACGAATGGGAAATTGCCCCGGATCCATCAGAATACGATCGAGCGGAAAATGAGGACTATGTCAATGAGCAGCAGCAGCAGAGATTGCCAGCGTACCCAGATCTCCTGGTAATTAAGGATTCCATTTATTACGGCATTTTTAGTCAACCTCGGATGAGTCCCGTATGTTATTCAATGTAATAACTTTTAATCGATTTTTTTATAGTCTCTACTCAACTATAATTTGGAAGATACGCAGCAACCCGAAGAGACATGGGGGGAAATCATTCGCGAGCGACCAGAGACTGAACTGGAAGAATTGAAACAATTGTCAGCCCATGGGGATCACTTTTCCGGTGTGGCAGAGAAGCGAGCATCGCCTAGTACAACTATGGCACCGAAGGCAGCGCAAATCAAAACCAAGGCGCCCGCAGCCGTCTCAAATGAGAAAGCTTTTCTACCAAAATCAGACATGGCACCGAGTTATCATGGACAAAAGGAATTTCCGCTCTTGCGACCTCCGAATCAGCCTAAACCCCTTGAGGCTGCTGTTCCTGTCATTACACAAAGGTCAGTCGGAACGGTACCAAAACCTTCCCCGTATGACACTCTCCGGAAATATCTATCCATTGAAGACGCATTGAAAAAGGTAAGGAAATCAATTCCCGCTTCTGCTCATGAGCGTTTCTGACTCCCTTGATTATCTCCGTCATTTCCAGCCAAGCATATTAATTTCTGCTAAAATATTACGATGAAAGGAGGGTTTAATTCTCCAGATGTCATTTCCCACGTTCCTTCATCTCTGATTCTAGCTGTACAGAAAGTGTGTAGGTTGAGAAGTGAAAGGGAATAATATATGAGACAATTATAGTTTCCAAGAAGCTTTCCCGGATGTAGTGTTTTCATTGCTGTTTCCAAGGAGCTAGATCCTGAAGCAAAAGATTCTAGTCTTTTATTCTAGAAATCCATACAAAATCTTGTTAAGCTTTTTGTTCCTTTCATTCTCACGCTTCGCAGCTCCAGCGTCGAATAACGAAGGGGTGGGTGGTAGTTTGACGCCTTAACAGCTAATGAAAAGACTTATAGATTCCTAATAAATGGTCCCAGTGGAAAAAACTAATATCCTCATTTCTTGGAATCTCTGTGCTTTCCGAATCTCGAGAAATGATCAGAGGGTATTCTTTTCTCCGTATTACGGGCACTGAGCAGTCTAGCTTCTCCGAATTTGTCCAAAAGAGTAGAAGAAAGCGAAATAAGAAAAGTCTAAAATGACAACATACTAATTAATTTTCAGGAAGCGGAAAAGCGAACTGTCGCATCACAGCATGGAACGGTGCGACAAGTGAAACGCAGTAACTTTGTGGCCGACGCAGAATCCTTGACAAGCCAATTGAACAAACTGAAGAACACGGCCTCATAAACAATCTAATTTGGATTCAAATTCATATTGACGGACACACTGACGACTCACGTGAATGGAAAATGACAATGGAGAAAGCATACAATGACGTAGGAAGGGCGGTGGGTCGTATTTCAATCATATTCAAACGTTTATTCTAAGCGACTTACGTACAAAATCCAGCATAATTTGGCCATGTTTTAATTATAGCTAACAATCGACTGATAACTAAAATGGCGTGGGCGAGTGTGTGTGGGATGTGAAGTTTGAGTAATTATTAATTAAAAGTTATCTTTGTTTAGATCTCCAGAGGTGACCTCTTTCAAAGAAATGCTCCTACACAAAGCTCCGCGTGCTAATTAGAGGAAGCAGTGGGAGTCAAAGATTACATTACGGGTTATAGCGAGGTCAAATAATTCTAAGATTTAACGGCTTTCACTCTCTTTCGCAAACTTTCACCCTCGGAGAGATATTCGGAACAGTTAGGACATAACCCCAGTGCATTTTAATTAGAATTTATTAATTATTAATATAACATTGATTGGTAAATATGGTAGCAAATCCAATTCAAATTATTCCATGGAGGAGACTTCCAAGGCTGAAAATTGATCATCTAAACACAAAAGAAAAAAAAATCCTTTTTGCACTTGTGATGATCAGCGGCTGGACAAAGGACAAAGGAATGAATTCATTGTATAGAATAATTCTCATAAAGTCCTAATTATCAAGTATAATGGTGAATTGGTGGTTAATTGGTGTGGCTCTGATGTGACAATTTGCACAAATGAATGTACCTAAAACTCCTCCCATAGCCCAATAAGAAATTACATCAATTTCTTGATGAACCAACATTAGTTTTTGATGTCGACAAAGCAGGCTGGAATTTAAATGAAATGAAGTTCTTCCTGTTTCTCGGATCCTATTGTGTGATAAATGTAATTATAATATTGCTGTGGGCAGTTTCCGTGTTAAATTGTTAACATATACATATAACCCTTTTCATCCCCGAATTCGGTGGCTGTTGTAAACTTTGTGTAAAACATTTTTACACAAAACATTTTAAAAAATCTCTTAAAAAAACTGTTTACGCACATATCCTGTGTAAAATTCTCTAAATTGCATAAAAAGGTAGAAAGTTTTGTCATAGTTGTTGACTTGCATGATATCACAAATCGTTAACTCAATTATTCTAATTGTTCTAGGATAAATTGAAATTCATATGTATCTGATATTTTATCTACCTTATCAGCATTATGTTATACTGTTTTATCATTATTTCGAGTCAAAATTGTGAGGATTTAAATTGAAATCCGAAGTGGGTAACCATTAGCGAGAGCAAACGGATCGAGTATTCAGGGTGGAACCAGGCTCTTGGACATAGTCTCAGTTTTTGTATCCCTTGTATATTTTTTTGATAAATAAGCTGTCATCATTAGATGTGGAAATAAATTCATTTTAATTGGAGGTTTTGCTTCTGGAACTGAGAAAACATCCGGCCGTCGGAAGCGGCGTTGAGCCACACTGAAGAAATATTTATGATTACCAAGACTGATCCGTATAAGAAACGGTCGGATTTGCTTTCTCTGCAGCAGCTGGAGAAAGTAAACCACTGTAGCTTAGAAATGAGGTGACACGTGCCTCCGAGGACTCCAGCACAAACACAGCTGCCCTGGGAAAAGGAAATGGGGGTTCAGCGTCTCGAAACACGGACGATCGATTAGCATTCCTAGTTTGATTTCCCTTCACCATTTCCGCAGTTTAATAAACACGGTGGTAATTTCAGACCCTTCAGGAATAATGTCAACATTCATTGGACCATATTTGGTTAAAATCCACGTCCTCGGGAGCTATACTTTATATTTTAATTGGGCTGGCTCATCAATCAATAGAGTTTTTGGAAATATCTTCAGGATGTGATACAGGATGTGATACATAACATGATAAAGATTATATCCGATCATAATCCTAGAAAGAATTACCCGGAAAAACACATTAGCCCGGAAGAATTATCCCGAATCTAATATATGGTGACGTTGGATTTCATTTCGGGTTATTTCTTTCTGGAATTATGACCAGGATCCATTATAGATGGAAGTATTCTTCATCTCCTATGATTTTCTATCATCAAGTTTTCCATAGGGGAAATTATCTCAGAATTTGGAAGGGTTCTCACGGACACGGCGAAGCAGGAAGTCAAAGATTATCATCGTGAAGGTGACGACGGCAAACGTAATCGCAATATAATAGAAATGTAGACGTAGTGGCTTCAAGTTATCAAATCACTATGAGCTTTACGTTCTACAATGTTGCAAGAAAAATATTTCTCACTTTACATCAAAGCGTCTTTTTATTTCATGTCAATTCACATCCGCTCCATCGCATTTTGCTTTTACTATCAAAATGTTGATATCCATCCCCATAGACTAAGCGTAAAATATTCTTAAGAATCAGCTACAAAGGAATTTCTAAAGTCGATGGAATACGTCCCGAGTGTCAACTTATGTCACCCACAATGGATTGGTTTCTATTCCGCGATACACCTTATGTCACTCATGATCAAAATCCAAGGGTTGTAAGGACCGAATCGGACAAGATTCGGTTTCTAGGAGGTTTGCTCCAACGCTACCTATCTGAATTTGTTGCTAACTTTTCTTGCAAGGCGTTAGTAGCTATAGTGGACGTCCTTGACTAATAATGTTGGAATGGATATGAAATGAATTAGTGGTCAGTGACACCCGCTTTATCTTAGGTTGGGAATTGCAATAAATTGATAAATTGATATATAAATTGAATTTAACCGAACTTATCACCGAGGTGGTGGAGGTCATGGATTATTAATATTTGACAACAGGAGAGTTTTTAATTCCGATTGTGTTTATCAAGTCCACAAGAATATAAGAGTTCCTCCACTCTATTGTTTATCTCACTGCCATTTAATTGAAGATCATTATTCCTCATGTGGAATAGCTACAGCTACATGCTACTCTGCGTGTTACCTGTCTCGTCCAACTAACCTTGGATATTCCTTCCTGTCATCATTTCAATGACTTTGGCATCGAGAACCTGTTTACCGACTTTAAAAGATTTTCAGACAGTCATTCCAAAAGGGTTTTCCCAGGAGGTTTAAGCTACTCGAGGCTTTGTTCAATTAGCGACAATGCTCAAATTCGCCATCCTCACTGTGATAGTGGCCATTTGTTATTACTATTATTCTTTACCCGCAATTGTGCCGGGTCCAATTGTTTCAACGAACAATGGCCCTGTACAAGGTGTTACTTCCAAGACACGAGACGGGATTCCTTTCTACGCATACTTTGGGATTCCATATGCCAAGCCACCGATAGGAGATTTACGATATGAAGTGAGTTAAATCATAAATGGCAAAAACCCCAATCAACCCCTCAGAAAATAAAAAAAACTTTCTCCCTCTACAGTCGCCTCAACCCCTAGAAGAAAAATGGACGGAAGTGCGGGATGCTTCGAAACTTGCAAGCGAATGTCTTCAACAGAATTTATTTCTAAAGAAAACTATGGGAAGCGAAGACTGCCTTTATTTAAATGTTTTCACCCCAAAGGTAAATATAGTTGTTGGAAAATGGATAGATTTATTAGCAAAGTTATAATCATTTACAGCCAGATCCAGAAGCCAAGAAAACAACACTGGTCTGGATCCATGGAGGGCTATTCGTCTTTGGCTCTGCCAACATGTACAGAGGAGATTATTTACTGGATGAAGATGTCGTCCTTGTTACAGTTAATTATCGTCTGGCAGCATTAGGTATTATGCGAAGAGCACCACAATTGGGTGACAATGTTGTCCAGATCGATTTTGACTTGGATTTTATTTTTGTAGGATTTCTTAACACTGGAGACGGAGTGATACGAGGAAATATGGGTCTGAAAGACCAGCGATTGGCACTCGTCTGGGTCAAGGAGAACATTGCAAAATTTGGAGGTGACCCTGACAAGGTTGTCCTCTTTGGCGAATCCGCTGGAGGAGCGAGTGTTCACTTTCATCTCCTGTCGCCAATGTCAAAGGGTAACGCTGCAATAGGTCAACTTCGTTGCTACCATATAACGTAATGTGTGTCTTTTTTAGGCTTATTTACAAGGGCAATCGCACAGAGCGGAGTGGGTGAGCACAATTTATAATTATGTACATGGTACTGTTATTATTGGATGGAAAAAAATAATTGTGCCCATGTTTCCAGCTGAAAGTTCCTGGACTATGAAACCTAATCCAGCACAACAGGCAAAGCGTTACGCACGGAATGTCAAGTGTAGCACGAAAAATACAAAAGAAATGGTCGAGTGTTTGAAAAAAGCGTCGCCTGAAGAGCTCATGCTTGGTCACCAAGAAGCAGCGGTATAATTGGTCGTTTGGATTTGTTAAATTGTAGTCTAAAAGGATTTTTTTTTACATAGGGTATACTGAAAGATCCAGAAACACTGTTTGCTCCTACAATTGAAACGATCAAGGACGAAGACGCCTTTGTGACTGAGCATCCCTTAGAGTCCATCAGGAAAGGTCGGACGATGGACGTTCCATTTCTGTTAGGATACAATTCTCACGAAGGACTGTTGACATCACCAAGTATAATTCTTAATTATAGTTCACAGGATGGGTTTGATTTATTAATTTTCAATTTTTTACACAGCTATCGTGAGGGACGAGGAGATCATGGAGAAGTTTGAAAACAACTTCAACAAATTAATGGCCGACTTTCTCATGTTTCCGAGCAGAGACGCCGACACGATCAATTCTGCTATGAACAAAGCTAGGGATTTCTATTTTGGTTCTGGACAACGTATAAATACGTTTTCCAAGTTTGAAAACTACACTAATCTTGTGACAGGTGACCCAAACTGAGCATGCCCCAATGTGTAGAAATTAATTCTTGATTTTGTATAGACTTCTTCTGGGCCGTTGGATTCCACCGAACTGCAAATGAGCTTCGGAGTCACACGTCACCGGTGTACATTTACTACTACTCCTTCAAGGGCCAGTTTACAATCACGAATGTGCTGCTAGCTTTGAAAGGAAAGTTTCCAGCGGCAGTTGAATTCGTTATCTACAAGGTAAACAGGTGGTTCCGAGAAACTATTCTGGGCGAGAAATATGTCCACTACGGTACGTAAACATCATATTTCCTTTTAGAAATCCAGCAGTACGATGGTTTTATTTTACATAAAGGAACGTGCCATGCGGATGAATTGGCGATGCTTTTCAGATTAGACGGGATGTATGACATCGGGACGACACACAGGGACTATGCCATGTCTCAGAAAATTGTGAAACTTTGGATATCCTTTGCAAAGGGAGTTCAACCAATGAAATTAGAAGGAGTCGAATGGGACGCATTACAGAAGGCAAAAGAAATCAAGTATTTTTTAATAGATGAGAAGCCGAGCATGATTAGCCAACCCCATAAGGATAGAATTGATTTCTGGAGTACTATATTACAAGAGAAATCCCTTAACGCAGAGTCAAGTAACCTTTAGATTTATAAAGAAGGCATCTAATACTCTTTAACCTAAAGATACTCTAAAGAAATAGCCATGACATTCACAACATTATTCCAAAAAATAAATTCACGCCTTGCAGATTTATGTCGCTCATTTTTTCTTCATATTTGCAGTTCACAACTACTGTTAGTATGAGGATAATTAATTGCTGAGGCCGTGTAATTCATTTTTTAGCCGGAGGACACGGAAGAAATCGATTATTTGTTTGAAATGTGAAGACAATGGCTGACATTCAAGGTAGGATGATGTCGTACTTGATGTCCACCGTGTAACCTACTCGAAAGACATGACAGGGTTATACTTGTGGCTCTGAACATGCGTCAACGGTGAAAGTGTCAAACTCATAACAATGGATGCGGTTCTGGTTGAACCCCCAATAGCAAACGAACAGGTTTGCATCCATATTGGAATTGTTACTTCACGATGACGATTATTATGCGATCACAAGAATGTGGGAGAAAGTGTTCAATTGAGGGACCACAGGTTATATAAAATGAGTCAATTCATCCTTCCACTAGTTTAATTGACCAGTTACTCTTTCAGTGTACTGTCTTATCTAATTGCGTTAAGGTGAGGAGTCTCCCATCTCCAAAATTGTAATTCTCCAACTTTTTCGACCCTTGAAGTTTTTTCTTTGGATTCTAGATGAAGTTACAAACTGTGTTGTTGGCGACAATAATCAATTTAGGTCTAACTGCGTTGTCCGTCGGCCATGGAGCGGGAGGATTTGGATTTATGTCGCCTCTTATCCCTGTTTCAGTAATCACTGGACACTCGGGGTTGATCTCGCTAGGTCTCACCGGGGCTGCGCTGCTCAAACTAAAAGCCGCTGCTGGTATTGCCTACTGGTTGTCAGTTAGAAAACACAAATACCGTAAGTCCAATTTCCAGTCCATTGCCATCTAGTCCATTGCAACGGAATTTTACCCAAGGAAATTGGTTATTTCCAGGGAAAGGCTGGGGTTGGGATCGGAGGCGCCGTGCCGTTGAAGAAGCCGAGGATAGGACTCCAGCGGTAGAGAAAGTTGTTCCAGTGGATATGAGCGAGTTTGACCCTTCTCTGGACGAAGTGCTCCAGTACGATCAGCTAGGTTGTGGAATGAGACTTGTATGCGAACTATCGGCAAGCCCTGATGAGAAACTTATGGACGACGAGAAACTAATTTTGGATCTTTTTGGGTAAGGTTATGCGATGATCAATCATAAGTTGGCTATGCAGCAAGTACAGCAATTGCATAACAAGTTCCGTTTTGTTCTTGTGTCTTCCACGACTCTTTCCAACTTCCCATCAAAACTCTCACCCTCCTACACTGTAGAAACGAAAGTGGTCTGACCAGTTGGATACATAACTTTGCTGGTTTTACATAAGGGTAAAACCCAAGTCTACGGATATTACTGACAAGAATTACAGCATCACTTTCTAATATCTTGTATTATATGAATGGCATGGAAAAGGGAGTCGGAAGCTCACTTTACTACTTTTGATGAAAAATATCAATTACTAATATTCATCTGTATTTAGGCGAGATGGGAAAGTTCGGAATGCGGAAAAGGCATCACGCGGAAAGCTGAGCTATAGCTACGCTGCCCTGCTCGGGTCACATTCTCAAGATATCAAAGTTTGCTCAAATGTCTACGGCAGATGTCCATACTCCGCTGACCAGATCATGTACTCTCTACGAGACATTACAGTTTAGTCCAAGGATTTGAGCTTTTGGATGAATGCTGGGAAAATGCTCCTAACTTTTGCTGCTTTACCGAGAATCCGTGATTGAATGCGGGATGTGGTCATTCGGACGCTGACTAAACCAAGAACGAATGAAGACTGCCTGTGTGCGTGCAAATTTGTGTGGTTGTGATCGAAGTATCCCAAGATACTAGGCCAGCTAAAGCTGTCAATTCATTGGGGGAGGATGAGGATTGTTAAGCGACTGTTTCACGGACTTGCCGGATGAAACATTTACCATCTTCAAATGCAGGTTTGAAGTTACAAAACTTATCTGTGAAATCTAGTCAAATGTTTTTCTTATATGTTATCACACTTGTTTTTAGTTTCATTGTTGAACTTGAAAAATGTAGAAAAAATGTCTGAATTTTTAAGAATTATGTAATAAACACTTGTTGAGCAAATATGCACGAATTCACCTGAATAACGAGGAGAAAGACTTACAGAATCACTTTTTGCCACCGCTTGCCAAATATTCTACAAGTTTTTCAAAATCCATGATGATGACCAGCATTTTGTTAGCGTTTTTAGTTTTTCCAGCATAACGAACAAGGTTGTGGTCCAAGAACTCAGTGAGCAGTGTCTTCACAGCCATTTCACCGTGAGCAACGAAAGCTTCTCGGCATTTTCGCACCATTTCTGAAAGCTGGATTCCTGGAAATGTCTTTTGGTTGTGTGATCCGCTTGCTTTCATCGATTCCATTTGGAGTGTGGCCAGAATGCCAAAGGCTTTTCGGGCATTGGCTGTTAGAGACTTCAATACTTGTTCCAAGGAGCTTCTTACAATTTCCTCTTCCTCTTCTTCCTCGCAAGTAAATTCGGTACCAACCAGTTCCGTTTGATATGGCACGTACGTAGGGCAGTTTATCCAATACAATTTGAGATAACTCAATGCGTGATGGCTCATTCCTGGAAAAACAAAATCATAATGTAACTGGTTATAAAATATTTTCGTTTTCTTATCTTCACCTAGACCAGTATTTATGTGATCCACAGTAGAAACAATGTGAATGAACTTGATCCGAGCAAACATGCAAATTATTTTGAACAACTTTGGCTGGTAAACAGCAATCCTTTCCAAGTTGAGAACAAACATGAAGACTGTGGGGTGCTCCACGATAGCAAGAAACGTACACATTTCTCTGAAGAAGAAATTACCCAATTGAATAGACCTTCATAATAATTCAAATAAAAAAAATGATCTTACTCTGCTTTTCCTAGAACGTTCCGTCCTTTAGTTGATAGCTCACAGTCGCAATCCAAAGCTTTCCAAAATTCCATCAGTATCTGTCGATTCCAAACATTCTACTTTAAACCACGTACTAAGGATGTATTAAAGAAACAATATACAACACCTTGTCTGCATTTAATTTCGGAAAGTTCCCGTCGATGTTGACCGTCAGGTACTTGCCCTTCAAGTAAGTCTTGAAATCCTCAATAAGACCTTGTTTGGACCCATACCCAAACAACACAATATTGAAGCTTTGCCTGTCAGAATTCCAAATGAAACGCTTTTGATCCGAGCACAGACCTCAATATTAATCTGATTTGGTACCTTAGAATATATTCCCACTTAGGAAAGTTCTCGGCATTTGCTTCACGCAAAGCTTGAATTTCCGATTCGTGTTTGTGATGACGAATGTATGAAAAAGCGTCGTTCCCCAGTTTTGCTAGCTCAGAAGTAACAGAAAATGTAGAAGTGGTTTGCTCCGGAAGAATTTCTCCTGGAGTTCTCCCAGTTCGGTTTCCTTTCCTTGGCTTCTTAGTTGCAGCAGCTTCGACGGGATCAACAGGGTTAGCATACTTGATTCTCTTGCCAGCCAAGAAGTACTGCTCAGGGTTCATTTTGAACACATCTGCAATTAATTAGGCAGTAATGTCAAACCTCGTAAAAATGAGTTCATAATTCCAATAGATAAATAGATATCCATATCATAAGTGGTAGCTTACCTAAAGGTTCAGGTTGTGGAGGTTCACGGGGAGGAGGAGTGGTCATGAGTGATCTCATTAGTTCTCTCATCTCTGACTCGGTCCGCACACGTTTACCACTGGTCTCCGGCTTTCGAGACGTACGCGGAGAAGTCTCGACTTCACTACTTCCAGCAGCTTCATGCTCTCGAGCGCTTCTACTACATGTAGACAGAGAGGACGTCTGGAGTTGGCTGCTTCTAGATCGCGTAGTGGGCATGGCTCGTTCTGTACTCTGGTTCGTTTGGTCAGCGGCTTCATGTTCTCGAGCGCTTCTACTACGTGTAGACGGAGAGGACGTCTGGAGTTGGCTACTTCTAGATCGCGTAGTGGGCATGACTCGTTCCGTACTCTGGTTCGTTTGGTCAGCGGCTTCATGTTCTCGAGCGCTTCTACTACGTGTAGACGGAGAGGACATCTGGAGTTGGCTACTTCTAGATCGTGTAGTGGGCATACCTCGTTCCGTACCCTGGTTCGTTTGGTCAGCGGCTTCATGTTCTCGAGCGCTTCTACTACGTGTCGTACGTGTAGACGGAGAGGACATCTGGAGTTGGCTTGATCGCGTAGTGGGCATGACTCGTTCCGGATGTTTGGATGCTTGTCGTCAGTCCTAAGTGTGTTAATTGGAAACTAACAAGGAAAGTATGAGAATGTAAGAATTAATTAATTTAAGTCCCGAACTGTTTGAATTAATTAAGAAATGCGACTGATGATATTGATGATATTTGTGTTTCTGATTCCACTCCCCGGGTACCTTTTCTCGTTTTCTCTCACTTTTCCTCCTGCTCGAACTCCATTTTTATCAATTTTAAAACAATAAAATCCAAATTAAAAATCATACTTTCCTTTAAAACTAGTTTCAATATGTGAGCGTATATAGTCGAAATAAAGAGTTTTCTGCTTTTTCGCTACATTTTCTATAATCAATCCGAATTTTGGATGCGAGGAACTGAATAACCTGAGGGTGGAGGAAATTAGATTTTCACCTTTTCATCTGTTGCACTTTCCCTTGACAAAACGTGTCAAATGTAATTTTGTTCTTGGAGACATAAAGTCTTTAGAGGCAAAGTACATCATCCGAAGTACATCATCCGAAGATAAGTTGACAAAGTATTCAATTGTGAATTCCAGATTGGATGGATATGTTTTGATCATGTCCGGAGGACTCTTCAGTTTGAATTGAGTTTATGGCTCGACGTCCGACGTTTCGTCCCCAAAACTTATTTTTTGTGAATCATTTTATGCGACTGATTTTGAACAATGAAATATGTCCACTCCTCCTTTGATATCAAAAATAGAGGGGATGTTATGACCACAGCGGCTTTCTTGAAGGAGGGACGCCTAAATCCATTTAATACTGTAAAATCCTACGAAATCTCTTATTATATTTTTATGTTTTTTATTCAACCCGAATGTCCGCACTGGGAAATTTATGAGGAAATGTTGGAGTGCTTTCTATTCAAGGAAAAAAAAGTCTGGGAGTCCATTTGAGGAAATCTGGATTTTATGCAGAGCCAGATATCAGCACATTCGAATCAGATTTTTCCGTTCCCCAACAACAGACGAATACCGTAGACAACTTTCCCTCTTTCTCTTTCACATAAATATCCGCGTTTTTGTCAGAATAATTTAAAGACATCACATCGCTTTCCCAAAGGAAAAGTCATGGACACGAAGGCAACCAATTTACATCCTTTAGTCAATGCCATCACCACCAACGATTTGCTTCTTTTGTTGCTCTCCAGCCGTATTTCATACACTGCATGAAACATTGTCAGCAGTGATTTATATGACACCTGGAGGAAGTGCCTCATATATATTTCACATCATCATAATTTTATCGGCTGAAATGGATCTTGATGAATGTTCTTGTTACCATCGTGTCCTCAGCTTCACCAACAGTCCAAAATCGCTGTTAGAATGGGGTCTCACCAACACCTAATCATGGCACTTGACCAGACGATGCAAATGTAAAATTTCAAAAAGTTTATAAGTGAAAGTGCTTTGTTTAAACTCAATGAGTGAAAGACAAGTCAGAATTATCCTCAAAGGGGAAAGCATTAGCGTCATAACGTAAATCCTGCTGAATTTTTTTTAGTTTTAATTAAATTCAGTAATTCTTACAAATCTGTAATGGGATATTTATGTCTTGAGCAAATTGATTTAGGGTCTACTTTTCGTTCAGTCATTTAAAAAATCTAATGGAAGGCAAGGGGGCATCATGTTTGGAGATACGGGTCCATATGATGGAGAAATTGACGATGGTGTGACATTGCGCTTTGCAGTATGGCATCAGTTTAGCGATAAATTCAAATTAGCTTGTTAAGATTGTACCATTTTGGATCATCATTGTGACGTCAAGGGTATCACCATCGGAGCAGCCCATAAAAACAGACTTTAATAAAAGAACACCCTTTCCATTTTACAATAAAATCACTTTCACTTCCCGGATCATTCTTTTTTATAAGTTCCCATTTGAACTTGAATAAAATCTTCAGAACCTGCTGCCCGAGTCTAACACTCAGCTGTAACCCTGTCTTTACATGGGCCGAGATTTTGGAGAAAGGAGTATTTTCACCTGTTGTCAATTCCAAGACAAACGGGACGAACACGAGATTTCTTAAAATGTTTTCATAACGAAATCCATAGGTAGAAGACCCCATTGTTTGGTGATTGGATTAGAAGAGTTCCCTGGACATAAAATAATTCAATCCGATTATTTTTAACTGTTGTTCCTCAGATGGGCTATGCGGAGTTATTATGTGCCACATAAAAAGCTTAATTAAACTTTCTCCAGAAGGGAGGCTCAAGACGAAATCTTTATTATGACATCTCCTCCATAATAGGCAGACGCGTGTCATTCATTCACACACGGAAATTTCTTTGTGCCTCCAAACGGCTGGATTTCCAAATGGCTAACTACTTTTTTACACCCCGCGCATAAACTTTTATTGTCCTAAGCGTGTCATTATCCTGATTGGGGGATGGGACTTTCCCTCCCATCACACACACCAGTAACATTTTCAATTAATATTTTCACTCATCCTTTTTCTGCTTAAGAATCTCTGCCAATTCCATTTTTGTCATGCCCTTCTGTATGGCACGGGTCTCATCAGAGAAAGGAAAATTACATTGGGGTGAAAGTACTACTGGTTTCTCTGCCTTCGTTCTTCCGTTGGAAGCATGAGAGCTAAATGTTTCCCTAATTTTCTTAATTACACTGATGTGCTTTGTGTTTGAAAGCATTCCCTGTCTCTTGGCGAGAATTTGCTTTCACTCACTTTCACTCCCACTTCAACGCTGTCTTTGTAAGCCAACACGCGTGAATGCATCTGGTCCTTGTCACTATGAATGAGTGATTATCTTAATTTTGTTTAATTGCTCCTATCTAGGCATTTAAGATGAGGAAATGCATCTCCTCGCAACAGAAGTCACCCCACGCTTGAGTGACTTTACACTTTTTCAGATGCTTCTTTTGTTCTTTTCTCTTTTTAGCAGCATCCATAGGCTGATTAGAAAATAGGGTTCGGTACAGTGTCAATGAAGAACAGACAATATATGATAAAATGGTAGTCAACTTTCAACTTATACTTTTCCTTTTCCATAAAAAATTACTTCTTAAGCGGATATAATTTAATTCTTGGAACCTGTGAGCGCAGGTTTGTGAAGATGAACAAAATTCTTGCATCGTCATGCTCCTGTTCATGACAGTTGATGACGGCGATTTAGTTTTTGGGATTCACCAACCAAGCGGACAGTTGATTTCCTGCTCAATCAAAGGCAGATTTGCCACCCGCAAGGTTCAATTTTTTCTTTGATAAATTCGCTTAAGCAGGATATTCGGGATTGATCTTTGGGATGGACAGAGTAAACGAATTTTGCCCAAGAGCTTACGCTTGTTTTTGGTCAGTGAAAGTCTAATATTGAAGGAGAAACGGAGGGTGAGGGAGGAAGACCGACGACGGAGCTAAACCGGAGAAAACAATTTTGAGACAGAAAGTTAATCTCATCTCATTTCCTTTCAAGTGTCAAGAAAAGATGTTTGAGGAATAAAGGGATCTTATGGAAGTGTTGCTAAAACATTGTGGACACTTTGGAACAAGTCTTGCCCATTAATCTTGTTTACGAAGTGATGAACCAAACAAATCAAAATTGGAAAGCAAGGTGCTGAAACCAACTCGGGCGAATCATGACACATGCCATCACCAAGTTACGTTGCTCACCGTAGCAAAATCAATTATATAAAGTCTACTTATCAAACTCAGAACAGGAGTCTTTTCAATGATGAAGGTTGCAGACTACGCGCTTGAGCACTTGAAAATGCAAACAGTTCAAGGGCAAATGCACCTTTATGCAAAATTTAAAAAACAAGGACGACTAAACACATTCTTCTGTTCTAAATTGCTTGAAGCTGATATGAATTTCCTAATTTAAACAATAATCTCTGAAAACAACAACATATGCAACGATTGCTGATATTTCTCATCTCATCTCGTTGTCACCCGTGTCCTTTGATTGTTACGACTGGTTAAACTAATCAATGATAACTTGCATTACAAAGCAAAGGCAACAGTTGTTGACTGGTAAAAGTTGGATAATTTTTTCCTTGTTCCCTGTGATACCCCATTATGGTGAATCCGTTATGTGGAAGTAAATGTCTTCTCTACATGTCAAGTCACTTGTCAACCAGACCTTCTCCAATAATGTCACATTCAATGTCCACTAATTGTCTTTCTTTAGAGCCACACGTATAAAAACACCATCTGCTATGGCAGTCACCCTGCCTCTGGATCCCACTTCTTCCTAACTTCCTTTGTACCAATGACGCTCTTTCACCCTAGCTGGAAATCAGTGTATTTTTTAATTGTGAATTAATTTTAACTTTCCTTAATGTTGGCAAATGACACGAAAGTCCGCCTTTAGTGAAAGATTTTGAGTTTTATTTTGATTATAATTTCATGGAAAGAAGAAACATTAGAAGGGTAGAATTTTTGTGAGAAAACATGGTTTTGTTTTTGACAGATGTGTCCTTATGAAGTGTGGGCTGCAGTTGGAATCAGAAGCACAGATCATGGGATTAGACCAAGCGTTGGCATTGTATCAATTTGAGGAGTCAGTGACGCTATCCAAAAACAATTACCGGCTATAAATAATGTTATTGTTGGAATTCAACAGGGGAAGGCTATAACTCACAGTTGCAGGTTGACGTCATGTGCGATGTTGAATTCAGAGAATATTAAAGGTGAAAGTAGCAGAGCGAAAGCAGGATGCTTTTACGCTACTTTGATGTTGAATGGTGAGCCCGGAAGTGGGAAGTTGTTGAACTTCAGGTCTAGGTCAAGTTCAGCATTAATCATCAATTAATTTCAAATCGTCTGAATTAAAGCATTTACTCAATTTGTATGCCCCAGCGGACAATGGCTTGTATTGCACTTTCGTTGTTCCATCTTCAGCAGCTTTGAAGCTAATCTCTGGCTTACTCGGTCCTACTCAAGTAAATAGTACATTAATAAACCATAGAAAATTAAAATAAAATCAAGTTGAAGCGAATGTTACCTTCCATTGCCACTTGAAGCCCGCCTAAGAAAGAGAAAGTATTGTTTATTTCATTAGCTTATATTTATTAATGAACTTACTCGTAATTCCAGCGTCTCGAGCATCCACAATAATTTCGTTGATGGCGTTCATCTTTCCATTCTTCAAGGCAGTACCTGAGACCTTGACCTTCTGGACAGCAGCTTTGACATCTCCCAAAATCTTTACGACATATGGACTGCCTTGAATATGAGCGTCTTCAAACTTGATATGAACTTTGTAGTCTCCTGCCAATGGCGTGGTGTACACGACATCCACACTCCCGTCCTTTTGTGTTGTCATTTTGCATTCTGGCTTGCTTGGTCCTTTGGGTTACAAAAACTGTATCAATTCAAAAGTTCATTTGGACCAACAATTACTTACCATCGAATGCAATGGCTAATTTGCTCACGTTTAGACCTTGGCTGTGGATTGTGAATTTATTTGGAGCCTCTGAAGATTAAAAAATATTTTGATAGATTTTTAATTTCAGGAGTTTTAGATTTGATTGCTTTACCAGCGAATCCGCTGTTGAGTCCGGTACCGGTTGCTTTCACCACAGGGCCACTCATTATGCTCACCTTTAATTCCCCCTATAAGAAAATACGGGCGTTTATTATCACTGCTAATTATCCTTGAACTCAAATGCTAAAATGCACTCTTGACTTTAAGGAATGGATTACCTAATGAACTGTTTTACATGAAATCAGAAGCCACACTAAAACTCGGTTGGAAAGATTTCAACATTAGTTACGAGAGAATCTTTATATCTTGCTGTTCCAATGCAGAGATATTTTTTGCAAAATAATAGTTGTGCCAGCTTATAAATAGACTTCGTAGCCATTTAAGGTTATCGGGTATCTTTTAGGAGGACTCTTCTGAAAAGAGCAAACCAACGATACACCGACACCGGGTAGCATCTTGGGAGTCAGTGATGTAGAAACTGGAGTTTGTGGGTGGGGATCAAGGCTTCCTACTGCTTCGGCTTAACCAACGCTTCACCTACATCTTCAAGCTTTTGCAAAAATCAAGAGGACGGGATGATGCACGACACACAGTTGTTGCAGGATTGCAGAAAAAAAATTAGAAGTCGTTCTATATTTGTATCATCCACGTTCTTTCTTTACATTTTTACTTAAAATTTCATGGCTTTAGTCCATTTTTACCCCACCATTTTTTTGAAATTTGTTCCAAAAAAAATTAGCTGAAATATGTTACCCGGATGTTAGATGGACTGAATACGAGGTGACATCTACTCAATACCCCCGTGATAAGACTTAACAGCAATCTCAAGAAACTCGGAGATACTCTGAGTTCGAGCGATTAGATAACCTAAATGTCTTCCTTACTGCCCTTTACCATCTTGTTCTGTCGCATGCCGACAAAAGTCTCTAATTTGTGTCTCATAGTGCAAAATAGTTGGAGGGAATTGGCGTCATGACATGTTTGACAAATTGCCACGACAGGGAGAAAGAAAACTTTCAATTTGGAGTGAAAGTCAATGCCAAATTGGCAATAGACTCAACTACTCGTCGTTAGGTAGCACGTTGCTATTGAAATGCCAAGAATTCCTCTTCAATTATTTAACGATAGATTTCAACAACATAACACGTATTTATGACAGTCTCCACCATTCCTGCAGCTGAATAAGCTAGACTAAGTTCCCTCGCGGCTTACAGTAGCGTTCTAGAGGAGAATGAAGTTGGTTTCTCGTCCACGTTGTTCGTTTAAAACGTAGGTGGAAACATAAGTGGAGTCACAGGGGTTTCAATAAATTATTTCACTTTTCACAAATTGCTGTCTGTATTGATATTGGATTCAAACATCCAAATCCAAGTCAGTTAGAATTAATTTTATTTTTTGAAATGCTCTCATTCTTTTTCTAAAGGAAATGTCTCGTTTCCATTCCACGCTTCTTTTGTTGGGTTTAATATGACTCGACTTTAGTCAACTTCTGGTCTTTTAAAGCCCAAGTTGGAGCATGTGGGTATTTAAAGGAAAGCATGTTCGGGATAATGGGACTGCGGAGTGATGGATGTTCAGAAGAGACTGCGAACTTAAAATCTAACTTAACATTTAATTTATGTTGACAAGGGAAAGTTAATTTATTACGTAAGTCAGGTTTAGTGACCCAAGGGAGTCTCATTTTAAGGACTCATTCCGTTGTATTGTTGGAATTAACACCGTCTCACTTTAACTTCAAAGTAATAATTTGTTTCCTGTAATAGCTCGGGACCATACGAACTGGGTACTTTTACTCAACTTTTATGGCAAATCAATTAAGCCAGTTAACATTAAAAACATTTTCTAATGTTTAACTATTATTCTATACCTCAATTTTATGAACAAAGATGCGTTCATTTCGATTCCTCTTTTGAGTTGCCATGGGGCACGATGAGACTATTTGTTTTATGAGCAAAAAAGTGGTAAGTTCAAAGTGAAATGTCGCCTGTCTTTGGTCACTGGTAGCCTCTACTCAACGAATCAAGAAGACATTGAGTTTGCATCCATAAAGGTAAACTTTCGTCGAAATTATTCGAAATAAAACTATATTTTTTAAAACTATTTTTTGTGCAAGGTCGAGATGCCGGACAAAATAGAAGTTGTTCAAGAAGTGAAGAATATTGACTCCATTGGATTTGACATAAGCATCAAAGACTTTGACCTGTGGCCCATTCCCAACAAAGAACCACGAGAACTACATGAATTGAAAGTAGTTCGTCAGTCTGTTAACCGATCTATCCAGATCCAAATATCCCATGATGAAATCACACACGACGACCCTGCAAATGTGGAGCTCATTGACCTCGATGCAGTACTAGCACTTCCGACAAATCTCTTAGTCACGGGCGTCTTCCACGTTGTAAGTTACCATTTCAACCGGAAATTCCGAAGGCCGAGTCAACGCTTTTCTTATTTTGTCCTACAGTTACTTGGCATCTTCACTCTTACAGTCAGCTTGATATTCTTCACCACAAATTCGACAGTCAACATTTACTTGGATCCAGTAGTGCAGTCTCATGAACCTGCAGTTTTTGTCTTTGTCTCTGAGAGCATGACCGGGATTGCTGGAATTGGAATTATAATTTGTCTATTATTTGGACTCGGCCCATTCTACTACAAGTTGGTGAGTTATCGAGTCACCGAGTTTCAAACGTCGTCCATTTTTGCTAATTTCAGTATGAAATGTTGCTTTGGATAATCGTCATGTCTGACATGGTTGGGATTATGATGTCCCTTGGAAGCAAGACCTTTGCAAATGGCGGCAGTAGATATGCGAGAATGTACGAAAGTGAAATCATGGCGTTCTGTGAGAATCACTATGAGTACCACGACATGCTATGGAGGGAACCAGGGAAATCAAGAGTCGAAAAACGAGGGGTTTGGCAAGATATGCAGTCAGCAGTTTGTGCAAATATTTTTATGATTAGTGAAATTAATGCTTTTATAAATGAATATTTTAATATTGTCCAGTTACGATGCTGTGGCTTCAATGGACCTGAAGGATGGATGGATGATTGCAATGACACGATCCCTATTTCGTGTTGTCAAGAACCTTTCTACGATGAGTGTCTCGAGAAATTAAACCTTTGGAACAACAATTCTCTCGGTGTTCCGAAAAATTTGACCGATATCAGATACTTGCTATTCACAAAGGTGAATTCCGTTTCTTAATTTCTTTTCGTATTTTTCAATTAACACTTCTAATTTATATTCTCATCTAGTCTTGTCCCGAAGTCCTTGACATAGAGCTCAGCAGCGTTCGCAGAGACTGGTGTGTCTTCCCAATGATTGCGGCCCTATTCGATGTTGCTTTGATGATCAATGGCAACTACAAAGCAAGGGCAGTTGCCAAGAAATTCAGATCGGCCAGCGGAAGACTGGAAATGGAACATTTTCGTATCTACTTTTGGAACAAATTGTTGTGCAAGGGTGGGAAAGTAGCTCCTTTAGAGCCCATTGAAGACGAAGAAGATGTTATTCAAAAGTCTGAGTCATTGCTCGGGAAGAAAGTCTTACAAACCAAGAGCGCCCCAGAATTCAGGGCTAATGTACATGCATTTCAAGAAATGAAGCAAAGAGAATCATCTTAAGAAACCTGCCTTTAGGCCAAAACAATAATTCTATACTGTGAGATTACTAATCCACATGTATTTTGGACCAATCGAAAGAATTTTTTAATCGGTAATAAATCCATCACTTTCCTTGAAAAGGTTTTCAATTGGAGCGTTGTTCACTGATTCACGAAATGATTCTCTTTGGTGTGTCTCTTGTTCTCTTGTGGCAATTTGGAAACGGAACTAAAGCACAGTCTTGTTGAATTGTATTTTTATCAAAACTCTAAAATAGATCATAAACATGTCAAGCGGCTTTAAAGGTGGGCTTCCCTTGAATGGTTGAGTGATTTTAATTGAAAATTTAGTACAATTGAACTCAAAAACTGAGCGGTTTGTCCTATCACTAAATTACGAGGACGACAGTCGTAATTGTTTAAAAAGACGCTCAGAGGAAGTAAAGAATTATTTGGTGGATTTTTCATCGATAGAGTTTGTCGCTTTTTCAATTCAACCCTTTACTTTTACACGCTGGAAGCGCAGTGTGGGCCTCAAAAAAGGCAAGCGAGCAGCCGCGGATGATAAAAGGGAGGAAACTAAAAAGCATATTTCCAGTTCACTGAATTTTTTCTTCGATTCAATCATAATGGGCTAATGGAAAAGAAATGTGAGTCCTAGGCACTGTGCCTGGGTGCTCTTTGTTTCCATTTTATAACTTCAAAATAATAAATTTTGGTGAAAGTGAGGCAGTTCAAACTTTTTAAAATTCTCCTTTGCCATTTTCGTTTTTACGCCGTTGTTGGAAAGCAGTGGCAGAGGAGAGATACAATAAATCCTATCCCTCATGGTCTTTTTTCCGACTTCCTGTCCAATGCTTTAATCACAAGACTTTTAGAAGTAATCTAAGTTGTCAAGTGGCGTGTAGGTGGTGGGTTGTTTTCAGCGGTGGTCCAATACTTCCTTGACCAGAAGCGACAAATACGGCTTCTATCGCTGCTCCGAAGATTAAAGAACGTCTTTTCTTTTCGAAGGTTTCATTAGCTACGCAGTCAGTGGAAGTGGCAGAATCCATAATTTATAGGTGCTAATAAATCTGCTACCCCGGGATTCACGGATTAGTCCACTTGATATATGAGCTTTACAACAAATCAGTGTTAATTATCTAATGAAAGACTGGAAATAAGAAAGGTGGACTTGGGGAAACTTCCGGTTTTCCATCCACATAATAAATACATCAGACCATTTCTAGCAATTTCAAATAAGCTACTGTAGATGCCATTTAATTAAACCTTTAATTGCGCAATAACTCGACACGAATTCTTCACAACATTTCTTTCCGCGTGACCAGAAATATGCTTGCGGTCAGTGATCCAGGAATTAAAAATAAATATTTCCGTTTTGCATTCGAGCATAACCCGAACTCAAATGCGTATCTTTTCTTATTTTTACTTTATGAAATTGCGCTCTAGTTTTTTTTAATTTTTATCAGGAATTGGGAAGCTCAATCTTGAAACATAATATGCTAATAAAATAATATTCAAGTGAGAAGATTATGCTTTAGACCGCAACTGATTTGGGCCTTTAATCAAAGTTAAATATTCCAATTCAGTTGGGAACAATGATGCGTAAATAAGGAAGGAAAACAGAGTTCATGGCACTTTGCAATTTGCCATTCACAAAAATATCAAAACAAACACGCAACTTGCGGTTTATTCAAGGCCACAAATTAAAAACTAAACGTTTCCCAAATAAACTACGCACCTTTGTATCTTATGATTTATTAATAATTCTTGCTCAAAGACGCACAGGGGTGAGTGCACTCGACGCAAGTCCTTATCGCAACCACACCAACGACATAGCAATGTCGTTTCGTCGCCCAAATAAAAATGCTCGAGCCTGAGGATCGTTGTCCGATTAATTACTTTATTATTGTCTTGGCTCGCTTCTTTCCAGCAGTATCAATTTCTCCTTATCTTGACACTCGTCTTAATTTTCATTGTTTCTGGTTTTGACAATGGGAGCAGATGTTACCCGGTTGATGAGTAATGGACACGAGTAAATGATCCACACTCCTCTCCAGTGTCATCATTACTAAAGTCGTAACCACTGGTCTAGAACGACACTCAAATTAAGATTTTATGAGTTATGATTTCATCAACGTAAACAGAAACAATAGAAGGGGTTTGATTGGAGCAATAAAACTGACGGGCTTGAAAACCAGACACTGGTCAAAGGTTAAATGCTTCTTGCTTTTACAAATATTTATTACGCTGTATTTAGGTGAGCATCTTTGATTTCACAATTATCAAAACGTTTTTTGTGATGCGTAAAACTTGGCTAATTATAAATTGGCTTTACAATTTATACAGGATGTGATTAAACGATGGCATTGCATAATGTGTGGCTGTCGTTTAGGAGTAAACAATGTTTATCATAATTTTTTTTATTTGAGAATCATTTGTATAATTTGTGGAGAGATGCCGTTGGGTCTGAGGATCTCTGCCGACGCGACGCCACGCAGTCTGGCCCAGTCCCGACAGAAAGGCCTTGGAAGGGACCTCAGGCTGGCTTGGCTTCGCGATCTACAGTACCCTTAGTTTTCTTTCTCAAGCCTCCACTTGCCCCAATTGAAGGGTCTCGCCTCTTCCTCCTATTGTCCCTCACCCATAGCAACTTTCGACTAATCCACTTGTCCAAGGGGCCCTTATTATTTTCTCTGTCTACCTGGGCACTTTCATCAAGGAAGGGTCAACAGATAGATTTTTATGGTCCTTTTTACTTTATTTTGGAGGACAGGAGAGCCTTAGAAAACAGGAAATAGGATACAATACAAAGTGATACACAACAAGAAGCACATCCAATGCATCAAGTGGGAATGAGCATTCAGAAACGTTTCGAGTACGCTCTTGAACCTTTGTCTAGGGGACTGTCTCAAACATTCGTGTGATGACCTTTGGTTTTCTGCTAGACCTGAAATTATATTGTGTTATCGCTTGAACCTAATAAGCAGTGAAGTTTGTGGTCCAAGGTCACAATTTAATAGTGTAATATTACAAGTTTAATTAGCTGCGGGTTAACATCCGTTTCGCAACTAATTGGACTTTGTGGCTGTGGATTACTTTTGAAAACTAGAATTAATCGACGAGTCGAAGGCTTTGTTGAGTTAGGCTTGGAATTGGGTTCAGTTGGATTTAAATTCCCGTAGATGTCGCTGGTAGTAAGCCAGATGCAACACGGAGCCCAGGGTCCTTCTCTCGATTTCTGTGCGTCGACCAAACCCTATGAAACGCAAAAGTCTGTCACAAACTTTGTGCTTTCTTTCCTGTGAGGAAGCGGATGAAAGTCAACCGAAAGCCAGGCAGTTGAAACGGAACTTTCACTGCTTTCACTTTTCATAAGAATTCATCAGGACCTCGTCATGATGATCCTTGAGTGAAATTAAACAATGACTGGAGCATAATAGCAGGAATAAACTCCCTTCCGTCAAGAAGAATGCATTTTAGTTTTTATAATAAGGCTCATTGTTTAATGTTTATTATTTTTTCTTGGTTGCATTTTTACAAGGTATCAAGGGGAAAATAAACAACTACCAAGTCTAAATTGATTTGACAGTTTAACTTTATTGCTTAATTAAATAATTTTGGGCCGATAAACTCCTAAATCTAATTAAATCTCATGTACATTCTGTTTTTGAAAGACGAATTGGGTATTGTTGGATTTCTTCGAAGTACAACATAAAGTGAGCACAATTTCTTCTTTTCAAAGAAAAATAAAATGCATGTTTATGAAGTCTCCGACTTAAATCATCATGATGATGATAAAAATAATTAGCTAACTGTACAAGTCTAAATATATAAAGTTGCTTGGAAAAGTTATTTTATGTACAAAAGAGCAAGTTCTTAGCCTACGAGGGTCCACTCAATTCCTTCATGGTCGGTTTGCTAGGCAGTTTCCAATTTGGAATTGTGATCATTTAATCTTATTACACAGTATGGCGTCATCGACTAATTAAGTTTGATCATGAAAGACAATCGGTGTTGAAAATTAAATATGACTGGACTAAAATCTAATGATTCTTGTCTAGTTGGAATTTTGTAAAAAATCAAGGCACCTGTAAAGGGTCCCTATATTCAAATGATTTTAGTTGCTGAGACGCTGGGCTCTTTAAAGAATTTAAATCCAATGTCCGGAATCTAATAAATGAGGAATAAAATATTTCAGATTTTTTGACTAGGGGGAAGGAAAACACAGTGGAAGTGAACTCGAGATCAGATCCATTAAATAATCGCCAGAAAAAGAAAAAGGAATTCCATGGAGCTGCACGTTTAGCTGAAACAATCGTCGCAAAAATTGACACCCCCAAAATAAAAATCACGGAAGAATAGAATGTCCAGACAAATGACGCAAACAAGTGAACAATGCCACTCAATTTTACATCAATGAAATAACGGAAACGTATTTTTCCAGTAGCTATTATTAGGAAGTGTGGGCTTAAAGGTGTGGCTCACCAATAAAACTAATGATGTTCTATGGTGGCTCAACGCATTTGAGATCACCATAATTGCAAAAGAAATCCTAACAAACCAACCAAATTCGACAAATAACTTACAAATGACTAAATTAGGGATACATTATTGAAACACGTGGATTTCAGGGGTCATCCTGAACTCAAGACGGCAAACAAAAATGACAGATGCCTTGATAGAATTTTATAGGACTTGGAGTCCTGTTGACGACAATAATATTAATTTAAGAGGGAATGACTTGAACATGGACCTTGAATAACGAGGAACTTAGGAGTCGATCAAATGGAGTGTTGAATCAAGATTCCATGGCGGTGTTGCATTTCATGAGCGGTATAAGTATGCCAAGCCGCCAGTGACGAGACCCACAATGGCCAGCTTAGGAAGCGTGTCCATGGCAAAATGAAAGACGTAGTGAACTTGAAACCCGCTTTCACGACGTTGCTGATGTTGGGTTGAGCTCTGGAATTAAAAAATGAAATCATTGTTTTGGAAATGTGAGAGAGGGTGAGACTTTCTTATGTAAAGAGCGTTATTAACAAAAAAAAATTTATCCCAGTAGAATCATAACAGTAAATTTAATGTCTAGCTCATAAGAAAAAATCGGATTTTTCACCCTCCTTTGCCATTTAATGGTTTGAATTTACTTGTTATCTAAATAAACGCGTCTCTAAAAAAACTTTAATTAGAAACTGTGAAAGTGAGAGGGAAAGGCTACCGCTATCAACACCTCGTATCGTTAACTTTATTCTCGTAATTACCCATCGTTTTCCGCTTCACAACTTGGTTCAAAAACTCACTCCTTATTTTCCTTCAGAAGGTGATAAATTTTTTAATTTGGAAATCTTAAATCTGCTAATAAACTACGAAGTTTGAATAATGAAATGAAATCTCACCTCAATGTCAAATTGAAGAGCAACCACCTCCCTAAGCTCTGCTCCTACTCGTCCCAAATTCATTGCCACTTTGAGTGACAAAACATTCCATGTTTCTCCAGCGTCGCCAATAATTGGAGGCGATTGTTGATTTGCTGGGATTGGAACAACATGTCGTCCGGCTGGATGTCGACGGCGTCGTCTCGACATGCCTTCGTCTTGGTCTTGTGATGGTGAGGGCATGACCGGAGTTTGCCCTGACCCATATTCGAAAGACAAATCGAGAGAGAAACATTGGAGCAAATCCGGCAGCTCCGCAGCGTTATTTTCGATCTCAAAGCCTGTAAATAAAAAACAAATTGATTAGATTGTTGCAGTTATAGAGTAAGTTCAAGGGGATCCACTTGTATTTTTTGACAATGACACTTTTAAGGTCAATGCATCGACAATCGGCTAGTCTCAAAAATTCAAATTCATGTTTTTCAACTCCGTAGTTGATAACCCTTGTTTACTTCTTAAACAAAATTAGTTTGATATCATGATTTGACTCACCATTATTTGCTGGTGACCCTGCAATTGCTCCTCGCCGGAAGAAGAGACTGAGGAGTCGTTCAATGGACACCCATTCCCATGATGCGATTAATCGAAGACGGCCTTGTGTTGTCACTTGGGCAACCACCGGGGAGGATGGTCGGTTTTGACCCACCGGGAAATTCGGGAAGTTGGCCACACCGTGAATCAAATCGGGGATGACATGGTTATTGTTTTCATCTATCTCCACATTTACTTGTGGTCTTTGATTGTTATTGGCCACGATATTATTGTTCCCGGCGACATTACGGGCAGGAGCGTGGCGGACACGTTGACCCGTTGGGTTATTTCCTTGAGCTTGTGGAGCTGGCCCGTATTCCGGGTCAACGAAAAAGGCTCTTGCCATTTTGTAGTTTTTGCCTAAAATGCTGAATTTCGCGTTGAACTGGATTCTGATATCCATAAATTGTTGGAGAGGAGTTTGGAGTGAACTTTCACTTTGGTGTTCACTCACTTATTGCCCACTTTCACTCTTCTATTCTTCCGGCTTATTGTTTGTCTTGGCGTGTGTCAAGTGTCTGATTTTGGACCCTGGGTTTTTAGACGTGTTTCCTGAGCGAGTAGCGGCGTGACACTGACTCCTTCGGAGGGTAAGTCCCAGCAATATTAACCATCGACTGAACGGGCTGAATCTGTAGCTCCTCTTCGTTTGTTTCGGAGTGTGCGAGGCTTGTAGTAGGCCTATCCCAGCTCTGGACTCGGGGACTGCGGGCAGAATAAAAACTACCCCACTGGAATTAACCCGAAGGAAGGTGGGTAAGGTTTACAACAAGTAGCACTTACAAACCCCCTTCCAGTACCCTCCCTTTCACTCTCAGAACAAAATAACATTGGCACTGATTTCTTCCTCGCCCCCTAAAATAAACTCCAAAATCCCTTATCTTTGCAAAGTCTAATTGTACAAATTAGCAAAAACAAATAAAAGTCAACGGATTTAATCTAAATTGGCAGAAAATGGCTGACGTAAGAGAATTGAAGGAGCTCCTTCGATGCACTTTGGACTCTGGAATTAACGGTTTTATTCTGTCTAAAGCGGAATCGAAAACCACTTTCAGGTGGCGATTCCTCAAAAATATTTTCAGTCTACGCGATTCTGCCAGTTCCTTTTCACTGTGACTGCGTGTAATTTTGCATGCAAATTGCCTTAGCTGCTCCACTGACAACTGAGTAAAATATATTCACTGGCTGAAAATCCAAATGCTAAACTCAGGATCGTCGTCAACCAGAAAGACATCGATGAGTCATCCTTGTGACACCCAGCCGTGGCAAAATTTTTCACTCTCAGCGATTCCGATGGGCGCCGAAGAGTCTAGAATAATTGTAAATCTGCAACACTCTCCCAGCTTCTTTGTCGAAGCCGCAGCCGTCATCATCAGACTCAGATTTAATAATTTTATAATCATAACATAAAGCAAAAAATAACGGTACTACCCCTTATCCAGCGTCAAGGTTTACCAATCTTGGCAAGATTCCTCTTGGTTTTTAATTGGCTAGTCAATTAATTTGGGTTTAGAAGAAGACAGGATGTAAAGGATGTTCGATGCACACGTAGCTGTAATTAGCATTTGGATTTTATTGGTGGTTTGTTTAATATACACTGTCCACCTGGCTCCTCCTTCACGTCATCGTCAGGAATTGTCACGCCATTAGAAATGTCCGCACTGTGGTGGCGAGGGAATAAATGCAATTGGCATCATCACAACAGAAGCATAGGTGTGTGATAAAAGGCAACAAAGGACGACATCAATGTGCCCATAATTATGTCAATCGGTAAATGACGAGTTCACGAGTCAAACGACTCACTCTCCATGTCAATCAATTTATGGGACGTATTTACCACTTGAAGTCAAATACTGAAAGGAAGCTACACTTCTGTTAACATTCACTCATTCCCACACACAAACTAATTTAGTTTTTGCAGGAACTTTGTGACCTCGATTCGTACTTAAAAGTGACATATTGATAAGGCGCAATGGTTTTAAACTTTGTAAACGGATTCCAGGGTAGGTTCGACGGAGATGGACATGGCGAGTTAAGAGCAAATGGATAAGAAGTAGAGTACTAATGGACAAGCGGAAGTGATGCAGCGACAGAGCATTTCGGTCAGGCTACCACATAGAACGTTCGTATAATTATCCTGTAGAGCAAAGAGTTTTTTTTATCCTCCGGAATATCTAACATCGCTGCAGAATTTTGCAAAGTAGCAATGTGCAAAATTTTTTCTTTGGCTCCTGTGTATTAGAGTTCCAGATTTCAAGGCCAGCACCAGGAGGTAGAAATCAGGTCATCGCCAATGACTATTATCGCAATTCCACTTTTATTTTCGAAGCGACTTTTTCACTTTTCCAAAGTTGTCGTTTCACTTTCCTTTTCCAGACAGATTTGAAAAACTACGCCGCAGACAAAGTAACAGGTCAAATGATCAACCCCTTCTTCAGGACATAATATGAATCTGACCTTCCTTCTTATGCTTTTGAATTTATTTTTAAAAAACGAATGCGTAATTCCATTTCCAACGTATCTAATCCCTATTAGTAAACAAATATCCTAATCGCAATTTGTGGGTTTTTAATAAATTCCTAAAGGCATCTTGCGCTAAGTGCGCTTCATCCGAGGCCTTTCCTCCCCTACCGAGTTCAAGTTGAAAGTTTGTCTAGAAGTTTTTCGTAATCTTATCTGAAATTCCCCGCAAGTTAATTCCCAATAATTTCCACGAGAGTACACATTTATTGATTTAAATTTCCCGAGATTAGAAGACAAGGAAGAAGTCTTCTTTGTTTGAACATGATGAGGATTTAATCGTTATGAATCGTATAGGCACTTGACTATAAAAACAAACGCATCTTCCTGCCCACCTAAACACCCCTTCCATCCTTGACGTCCGACTGTCGTTGTTTCGACAGCACACAATTCCCCTTTTTAATTGAGGATAGGCAATGATGAAGAGACGGCTTAAAAATCCTAAAGGTGCAAGTCTGTTCTTGTCCACCATTTTGTACACCACAAATTCAACCCGAGTTCAGCAGGGCACAGAAATGCTCAAGAAAAAGACCTCGTATTTAGCTCAGTCGCCGCTGTGTCGGAAACAAAGGATCCATCCCATTGTCTATGAGCCTTTCCATTTTTTAAGACTCCAGGAAACAATGAACTCTTCCTCACTTCATCCTTCAAATGCTACAAATTAATTAAACAACTAAAAGACACTAGTTGACCCCAAAGCTACTGGCATTCTGATACACTTTGATGGCCGAAAGTGCGTGGCTATATGACATCATCGTTTCCATTTCCTTCCCTCCGCCTCCACGGAGAAAAACATCGACCAGTGTTAGAAGCAACCACGAAAAAAGCCAAGCTTGACCTATTTCCTTTCAGCTTGAGGGATAATTCATCTTAACGCGTTGAAATCGAAACACAACTTCAAAACTCATTGACTGTACTCTAAAATTAAAAATAAATTAGGATTTATGCTTATTAAGGAGCGTCATAAAAGGAAAGTTACGTATTGGATTAGACGTCATCAATGGTATTACATATTCCAGTACACAAGTGATAGGATTCATTTTCCACTGGGGGTCATTCCACTTCGTAAAGTGTTTGCAGAGTGCAACGTGTGATATGAATTAATTGTCATGTCTCTTTAATCCAATCGGATATTAACAAATGAACATGGAAATGACAAGTCGACAAGCCAAAGGCAGGAAGCAAAGAACGATTTGGAGACGAGAGAAAGTGGGCATTTAAGATGATGATTCACCTCAACAGAAAATGACGCCCAAACACAGAAAAGAAAAGTCCATTGTAGAACCTAACTGTTTTACAAAAGGGACAATTTCTCATTAGCCTATCAGAATCCTTTTTCCTCATATTCAAAGATGTCTGCAACGCTGACTCACCAAAGAACCGTTCTTCGGAGCTTCATGAGTATATCCCCCAGTCCTTTTGAAAAACGAAAACGAACCCTGTATCCATGCAGTTCTCGAAGGTCAGGCTTGGATTTATTATTTTTAAGATCGACCGTCACCGGTCTGCAGGTGCAGGTGCATAAGTGACGACATCCGAAATCCATAGCCTAAAAATCAATTTATGATATTGAGTAGAACATTTTCCTGGACGCATCATTTGTAGACTCTTCTCGACCAATTATGTACGTAAACAGAATATTAGAAAACCGGGTACAAAAGGCCCTTGAGCTTGAGGAAATAAACAATAGGAAAGTGACAGTTTGTGTCCTTTGAAGGGCCCCTTTGGCCCAAAGGAGTCCCTTATGACTCATCATGCGACTCCCCGACTACACATCAGTATTCCTTTCAACAGGTTGCTTATGAGCTTACGCTTCTACAAGGCTACCAGCGGTAGTCGCTTAGTGGTAATTGTTATCATAATGGCTCTGATTTCATTTTATTCCCTGAGTTTTATGTAAACAAACTCTGTGTGCTGAAGGTGGCCTAATTAGGTATGATGAAAATATGCCAATTATAACCACTATGTTTGTATAAATTGAATTCCCGAGAGCAGTAAAACGTTTGGCTCTTTGCCAAGTTTATGAGAAATTCGGAAATAATGTGTGAGTCACTCTGCTGTGTACCTGGTGCTGTGTCATCACTCCATTGCATGTCTCTCTATATAGGGTTTAATTGTTAACCACTTGAGCTCCATGAAATCATAAACACAAGTCTATAGACTAAATTGTTGACCTTTGTCAATTGCCAATTGATTGGAATTGAGCATTAAGAAAAAGATGAAGGAAAAGCTCAAAGGAAGTGAAAGGAGGAGGGAGAAAGTGGACTTCGGAGAAAGCGGAAAGTGGAAGGAGAAGGGATTCAGGGCTTGGTGAATTGGTCACTAACTTTTACTTATAACTTTATTTAACTGCAGGGGTCATTGAGAGGTCATTGTCATTTAACATCCCATGTTCCTTTATTTTAAATTGATAATTGTTGAGGTGTTTTTGTGGCGTCGTTGAGCCTGCGTGTTTCCTTGCCTTGTGGCTATAGGGGTTACACTACGCATCAGCTGATCCCCTCACTACTCCCTCTGACTCACTCGGAAAACAAACAAGGAAATTGCAATTTACCAATTTACAATCCAACTGAACAACAATTAACAACTGACTAATAACTCAACATAAGGCAATTTATACACTTGGTCAACTGGACATCAACCACGAAACAATCATGAAGTTCCAGTACAAAGAAGATAACTCTTTCGAAAAACGTAAGGCTGAGGGGGAGAAGATTCGAAGGAAGTACCCGGATCGTGTACCAGTAAGTTACAATTAACTAACTACCGTTGTACAGTATACATAATGTCAATTCTATGTCAAGAGGTCAAGTCTATGTGAAGGAATGATGCATTAAGCAATGTCCTTGAGCATGAGCTATGTTGCCACGTAGAGTAAGTCCTTTGTCTTCCTCTCGTGACCTTGTTCATGAATACATCATATACCTTGTTTAGATGTAGTCTGTACTCTGTAGTGTTCAACTAATGTGAACAAAATGGCTGCGATTGTGACTAATCAGTTAGAACCTAGGTGATGGTGGTAACAAACGTTACCCCTTACTTATACACAGTCCTTGGAATACGTTTTTTTAAGTGTGAGTCTAATGTTGATGTTAATTGTTATATTTCAGGTGATTGTTGAGAAGGCTCCGAAGGCTCGTATCAGCGACATTGACAAGAAGAAGTACTTGGTCCCATCTGACTTGACCGTGGGTCAATTCTACTTTTTGATTCGGAAGCGAATCCATCTTCGCCCTGAGGAAGCACTCTTCTTTTTCATCAACAATGCGATCCCTCCTACCTCGGCTACCATGGGATCACTCTACCAGGTCAGTTTAATTATTCTGAAATCTGCTTTTGATTTTTTTCTACCATGGGAAGGGGACTTTGTAGTTCATTGGCATTTTGTCCAAACGTACTCTGTAATAACAAGTCTAGTGTCCAATAACACCTGCGTCTTTCTCCCCTATAGGAACATCATGAAGAGGATTTCTTCCTCTACATTGCTTTCAGTGATGAAAATGTCTATGGAACCGACGAATGAAATCGCTACACAAGCACACCTTCCCTATAATTCATCAACTAGTATTCAAAATTTGTGAGGATGGATATATAGAAGAGTTTCAGTTTCTTAAATACTTTGTCGTCGTCGTTTTAAGTCCTCTTAATTTTTCCTTTAAACTTCTAGATCTTGCAATGTTTTAGGGTAAAAGTGTGTACGTTTTTGGTTCGTAAATGGGCTCTCCGTTTAAATAAATCAGTCTTAAAGGTATTATTTCCTGTTTATGCTTCTACTTTTTCAGTCATGGTTTTATTTGGGATTTGTTAGTAACTGTCACACATTGACTTTGGGGATTCCGGAACTGGACCTGTTTTCGGAGGAGCCTTTTTTTAACAATTAAATTAAATTGGTGTAGTCATGTCAGGAGGGGCAAAAAATGCTTAATCAAGGTGTAGGTCTTACTGGAGGGGTTGATAGTGAGACTGCTACTGGTCTTGGACTCACGGGGTTTCAAGAACGATTTACAACTCGTTCTCACTCCATCATCATCTCCAAATTCAAAATCAGGACCACGTTTTATTTCCTATAGCCACGGGCAGGCAACGGCGGAACGGGAAGCTAAATCCTACACTTTCGGTGACTCCGGTTGCTGAATTTGGGCTAATGAGATCAAGAGTGGGGGAGGTGCTTTAGCTACTCCATTGGTTTTAAGGATAATTGGATATTAGCACTGGCTATGAATCCTGTAGACATGGTCCTAACATTTCCATGAAGCATCGCTACAAGGTTTTGCTGTGGATCCAGTTGATTGGCCTTTGCCAAACTTTCTCTGCCAAGCACCCAGGCTCCAGACGGTCGTGTGGAGAAAGTTTCCTTTCTGAGCGTGTAATTCTAAGGAGCAACTAGTGTCGATGAAGGAAGAAAATGACGTGGACGCCCCCCTCGAAGGGACGTGATTTGATTCCTGATGATTCCCAAACTCAAGGTCAAGGTGATGATGATCCAATCGCTTATAGCTCTGCCCACCATTATATCCTGCCCAACAAAACAAATCCGAGCTTATCTTCGGTCCAGGAGGAGTTGCACTGATGCAGTTTGACGCCACCAAGACCCTGTCTACGATCATACAGGGCTACTCCTTATTATGCATCAAGGGAACCCAAAAACAAGGTTTATGAACTTTGTTTTTTTATATTTAGGAAACCCCTTGAGGCTCCAGTAGTAAATGAAATTATCCTCCACACTTTACGATTATCATCCTACAACTCGGTGAAAAAAGCATTGAATAAAGTAAGTGTCTGCCTTCGCCCTTTTGTTAGGTGTAATCATTTTAGTAGTGGTGAAGAGGAGTTAGTTTATAATGAGATGCACCTTTGTTAAGGGCCTCTGTGAAGGGATATAGCTCTTCTAATCATGTTTGAGGTGAGATAATCGACTAATTCAGTGAAGTCGCGATGACATGACAAGGGAGTAGGCACAAGCTCCGCATACGCTTCCCCATATTATGGGCGTTGAGCTGTATTAGCATTTCCTACGCAAGGACTGGGTGACCCTTTGGCCCCGACGCACGAGGTAAGGGCTCTGCGTAAAAAGGCTCACTCCAAAGGACGTTGCTCTATGATCTGGGCAAACGTGTGTGTTGCCACCACCCGAAATTAAAGCCTGAAGCGCATCGTCTTCATCCCGGAGATTTTTTTTTCTTGTCACCCTGTGATCCTAATCCTGGGCTCTTAGCCCATAAAAGTTGATGATGTACCTCCTACTTGGCATTATGCAAAGGCTGAGCCAAGTCCCCTTGACGCTTCACCCAGGAAACGTGAGTCCCGGGAGGAGACGCCTTCGACCTCCTTCTTCATCTCAAAGTGATGGGTACTGGGCTGACCTCTGACATGCATGATTATATAACACACCGTGCCATATGCCTTCAACCACTTACTTCGTCGGAAGCGAACCATGGATCTCATTTCCAGATCACGAACTCACTGGCTAAAGGCTGGAGGGGCTCATCTGCGGGGATGAAGGGCTTATGGGCATGAGGACTGCGCGTGGAGATGTCGACAGGGCCAAGGACTCATTGACTCTGTGTAAGCAATTGCTCTTTAAACGTTCCATCCAACTCTTGTAATCGGACTAATCGATGGGCGAGTATCCAGTGTCAACGTCCATACGAGACAAGCCATTTCTCCAATGACTTCCGGTAGCTCCAGAGCCACTGGCGTCACTCAGTCTCAATATTCCATTCATACCTTTGCAAAAACTCAAAACTGGATCATTCCAGTTTCCGCCCTTCATCGACACATCGAGCATCCCTACTCTTAATGAATGGAAAATTTTATTAATGACCCATGTAATCCAAATCTTCATTCTCCTTTCAGCATGGATTAAAAGTTAAATGGATTTTTGACCATGATCATGAGTTGATGTCGTCATGATAGACGCATCCGTTAGAGACTACACCACCATATTGCATCCTCTGACTAGGACACGTGAAAATCCTTGGGTATGCTCCTAGAAATGTTTCCCATCGACGTCGACATCGACGACGCAGGCGACGAAGGAAAAGCGAAGAGAAGCGAACGTGGACTAAATGCAGCTCCATGTCATGCCAAGCAGTAGAATGTCATCAGTTCCGTGACAAGGAAGAGGGTTCAAGTCTAAAAGGGACTTGGTGGAGTAGTACAGGGAAATAATTGTTGTTGGTGAGGAAAGGATTGAAAACCGAGATTCATTTGCCATGGTTTTATTTGTTTATTATGGTGTCTGGTTCTTCTTTCTTGGCCGGGGTTTCTTCCAATTACAGACACCGAGACAGCAGCTCCTAATCTTCACCCCGAGGATCCGTCCTCAAGGGCTTCATGATACGCAGAGATCAGCCCTTGAATCTCCCTCCAACAGCCCTTCATCTGGCCCTCAGATGGATGACACTAAACTAATCCATTTACACAACACTCACTCCATCATTAATATCATTAATTCCACATCCACGCACCGCTCACAGTTTTTGCAATGCAGATGCAATGCAATGCAATCCAATAATGCCTCTCTCCTCTTCCTAAGGAGGAAGTGTGGAGTGACGCCGGGTTCGGACACATGCGCGCCATTACTACGATGACCAAAGCATGCGTGTTTGGAGTAAAATGGCTCTACTAACCGTGATTGACAAAAACCTGTACATAACTAACCTAATCCTCAATCAGATTATGGGATAGCTGGTTTTTCTGACAGGGAAATCATTGTCTGTGTGGATATAATAGTCAAGTGGCACGAGGTTGACTTTATGTCTGGACGCAGGTCTAACATGAAGCGGATCCTTGTACGAGGAAAGCCCATTGTATATTTCCCATTGTTGTAAAAGTGCATGATTACCATCGTAGAATTGGTAATGAATCCTCTAGCTTCACCACTTTCCTTTGCTCGGAGCGAGGTGTTGCTCTTGCACCCTGGAAACTATACACTTGACAACTTTACAGCTACTTGTTTCCACTCTATCTCTTATCTATTTAAATTTTAAATTACTTTCTAAAAGGACTTTTGCTCATCTTTTTACCATTAAAAAGGAAAAAGAAGTTTGGTTAAGCTTCTGTAATAGTAGCAACCGGTTGTATTTATTTGATGAACAATTTCTTATATACGTATTCTCGCTCATGAATTTAAGATTTACTGTCAAGAAGTCAGCAGGTGCACAAAGAGAGAGATTAGAGGATCACAAACAAGCGGGAAATTCAAATATAGTCCTCCCTTACCACACACAAACACAGAGACGAGGACCCACTGCTTTGGCCGATGGGAATAATGGCGTGTGTATACTGGAGCAACTGGAGTGGATTGTCGAACAATATTGTGACAAGGCGCTCTGAAAACGTGTTATTACAATAATGATGCGAACCAATCCACCTAAAGCCATTTGAAGAAGCAACAAAACATTTATTTGAATGACTTTTGTCTCCTTTGCCTACAAATTTGTTCTAAATGGCATACTCAGAGGCACATTTGTAATAGTGCATAAGGTCGATACGTTGAAGGACGCCTTTCCAGCGTATCTCCTTTACTTGCGATCATCAAACAAATCAGCACTACCCCCACCAACTCTGTTCTTCATCCCTCCCTTCAAAAAATTGGAAATGACAGACAGAAAACGATAACAAAAGTTTCTCGCCGGGATCAATCTCGTCTTGTTCGTGGTCCTACTTTTGCATCTCATTATTCCATTCTTGTTTTCATTGAATTTTCCTCCCGGTTAAAAAGGATTTCAGCCGTTTGTTTCTATTCTAAACAAATTGATTTCTAATATTTCCTTCAACGGTTTTCTCCATATCCGCAGGATCGCATTCTCCTTGAACTTAGTCGTTAGCAGTTTTCAATTTTTGTAAGATGAGCTCTTGGCCATCAAAGGATATGCACTTGAAACGATTAAATTTTGCTTTTAGAACGTATAAGGATACCATCTCCTTTACCATCTTGTGGTGGACACTTTAGCGATTCTCATCTTTAAAGTTGTTACATTTCTAAAAGCAGTGAGAAGTTGATAATGGGGATCCGTCATGATGACAATAACGCGAAGAAGGAAAGGGATATGGGCCCTTAACCTAGGAACAGTGTTCATTCTTTTTTCACTTGCTTTGAATTACGGATGACGAAAGACGCGGAGTAGTGGGAGCTAAAAAGGGGTTTCAGTGGTTCCATGATATAAAAAGAAAGACGACAAAAGGGGTGGGCTTTCCTATATTTTCCCGTCTTACAAAATCGAATCACTCGTTCTGCCATTGCTTAAGTTGACATCACTCAACTGTTATGGAAATCAGGTGGAGGAGTTTAAATGAAAAAGAAACGATTGGATCGAGGGAAAAAAACTTGTTCAAAAGGTTGGAAAAGGACTAAGATGAAGCGAAAATTTTTTTTCCTGGAGAAAATTTATTCCAGAGTCTTTTTAATTCTCAGTTGGTGGTAAGAGTAACTGGAAAGTTAACGACACAATGGGTTTTCCCTACTAATAAAATACAAGATGACAAGAAAGGGAATCTGATTTGAGTAGGAGTAACAAACACGGGTAAAGAAGGACGGCTGGACCATACAGTGGGTACTTGGAGTAGGGACCCTTTAATTCGATTCTAATTCTAAGAGTCATTCTTCAGTTTCTAACAGCTGAGCTGACGGGGAGGTGCATTCGACCCCTTGACCTTAGACGCTCGGTGGCTTTTCAAAGATCCTCAAAAGGCAACAACAACAACCAGTTTGTAAACTAACGTCTCCAGCAGCTTCCCACAAGCTCATTTCAATTACAGACATAACATTTACCTTAAATTAAATAGTGATGATGACGACCCGAGTCACACATTACAAATCCACCCCTCCCTTTCCTCTTGAAAACAAGCCCTTCAAATCAAACACGCCTTGAGCAACAATTTTCCAGTAAACCAGTCACTTTGTTTCAATTAAAACGTTGTAATGAGAAGATAAAAGGGAAATGTTTTAAAAATCCAGAAGTTGGTTATTTTCCCGATCCTTGGAGGGCTAATCTGTTGAGCATGGTGAATTAAATTCAATTAAGAGCCATAAACAGGGCAAGGGAGGAAAGAGGGAGGATGGCAATTTGGGTGAAAGCTTGGGATTGTCCTCTTCCTTTCTCCTCCTCCTCCAAAGAGGAAATTGAATCAAAGGAAGATTTCATTGTTTCTCAGTACAAAGCGACACTGGTGCTCATCCAAGTGGAAACATTGATTTAATTGCTCAACCGATTTTAATTCTATGCACGACCAAAAACCCTTTTATGCACACGGAACACACCAAACGAAGGAGTTCAAGAGTATTTTGTCTAAAATGTCTCCGGGTTTTATAACCGGGATTGGGAAATGACAAAAGCAACAAGACCAACGCCATGTCTTCGTTTTCCGACTCAGTAAACCCCCTACTACGTTTCTGTTTCCTTTACTTCCTAATGCCCTCAGGTACTGGCAAAGTATAATAGGAAATAACGGATAATAGAATTCAAAAGGAGATTCTGAAGTCATCATCATGATGTGTCCCATGACATGGAATATCATCAGATCAAAGAAAAACAAGGAAAAGATGGAGACCCAGATCTAATCTTCAAAATCTAAATCAGAGCCTGTATATACATGCCCTTTTCTCATGGGGTCCTTCTACTAGTTTACTAAAAACAAGACACTGCTCGTCTCAAAGCATGAGCACTTTAATTTTGACAAGTTCTTATCAGTCCGTTTTCCCTTGAACAAACACTCCATTTATTCCCTGCTTTAACTGAATTAGCATAACTTAATTAATTAGGTGAGTGTAAATGAAAAAAAAACTCGACGTTAATATATAAGTGACAATGCTATAAAACGAGTGGGACTTTAGCGTAAATCCCGTTGTAATCAGCATAAAATGAGGCTTTCACGGAAACCCAAGGTTATTTCCAAGTTTCCAGCTATCCAGCTACGGAAAAAAGTCGTAAAAGATGAAGAGAAAAGTCGTAAAATCTGTTCTGTATCATCTTTTCCTTCCTGGATGCACAAAAAGGGGTTGGAAGTAGAACGAAGGAGGGAGGGGGTTGAAAACTCCAGGAGAATTTTTACTGTTTTGATTAATTTAGAAAAACGGAGGGTGTGGAGTTTAGAGTTTTTCCAGAGTGTTTTGTTCCATATCAATTCCTAACGAGAGGTGTCGTAAAAGCTTAAATGCATCAATGTTTTAGGGGTCATTTGCATAGGGATTGGGTGACAAAGGGCATCCCTTCACCTCCTTGGCTTTACTGAATATACAAACACCAGGATGAAGGAATTCAAGCGTTTACGAACTTCCTCGTTTATCATCTCCACTCCAGAAAATTATATTTTCCAACCATGGGGAGGGTAGTAGAAGAGGAAAGTTTGTTATTCCATTAAATCTCGGTGGAACAATAGGAAGACATTGTTAAGCCCCTTAACCAAGTGCCTCTGTTTGTATTATAAGTTGAGGGCATAAAATTTTTAGGTGAAATCTACACATTACAACTTCCCACATTTTCAGCCTTCACTTAAGTGTTCACTTAAAATCGATGTGTGGAAGCATTCACCAGCCCTTGTCTTTAGGCCCTTTGTCACAGTTTATAATAGGCTTTATATGCACATGAATTTTTTTCCAATCAACCGTATCAAACAATGCAGAAGCACTTAGGCGAAAGGGATGACAAGAAGCGAAGAGCCTGTGGATTTTTAAACTATGAGACACTTGTTATATTATTTATTGTGTAGATGCCTTTAATAAATAATTATTCTTGCGTTTAAAGTGTAAAACCAGTACACCATTGGATGACATCCCGCTGATTTCCAGACTCGTCATGATGGGGTGGTGTTAAATAATCCTCAACCTGAACCCATTGTTGCATCACTTCAATAATCCAGAGATGCATAAATTATTAGTTCAAATAATCATCTGCATATTAATGGAAGAGTTTCCACTTTTGTCGTTTGTGGTCATGGGAAAACTGAAATAACATGATTAAATATCTCGTGCCATTCAGATTTACATTTAATATCAAAACGCTGCCACAGGAGGCACCAGTCCAACCTTACAAATTCTCGTTTGTTGAAACACCGTATAGAAAAGATGGTTTCAAAGGCGAGGGAGTGCCTTTATGATTGTCGTCGGTCAATATCATTCAGGAGGGATTTAATGAAGCACGTAAAGTCAAATGAATTCAAAGAGGGGAAAATGGCGAAAGTCTCATGGGAAAGGACCGGGCTAAGGATAGATGTCCACGGATGTTTTAATCTTCTTATCCTCGATGGAGAAAGGCAAACCCCCATCATCGTATTAACACTCGGAATACAATCAAATTTGCATGAAATGGAACCAGGAAATCTGATTAAAGGTCATCTTCTGCAAAACTGATAAGTCAGACATGGCTCATTTGCATAAGGGGGATCTCTGGGCGACATTTAGAATGCAAAGCAACAACATTATTACCAAACTACCACCTCTTTCCAAAGTTCAATTCCCACTTTTGCCACTGGTGAAAGTCTGAAAGTGGAATGATCTGACGTTATGGCATTCTCTTCTCAGGTACTTGTATGCTGTTTCCACGGAAAAAGTGTTATTAATCCCTAGTAGTATAATCCTGAGTTCCAGCCTTGTTTTTGCATTTATTAAAACTGAGTGGACAATAGGAAAATCCCATAAATCCAAGGGGGCGTTAAATTAGACTGGGTTTGTCCACTTCATCTCCTTGATCCATGTGTCTCTCGCCGTTTTCTCATTAATCCTCCCCATTAATTTAAAAAGGAATCTTCATCTAATGGTCAACAGTTGAAACTAGAGACCGGAGGCAAGGATTCGGACGAAGGGGAGATTAGTGCCTCCGCTCGTGTCCATAAGCATTATGAAGTAATTGCCTTTGATTTAAATTACAGACGACCACTACTGGAAGGCACTCAAAGTATAATTACATTTTGAATCTTTGTATTAAAACTAGTCAACGTGCGGAGAAAGCAGTCATTGAAACGACTAACTCATTAGGACAGTCCTCATCATCATCCCCTTTCAGTTACGCACATCACGAATTTGCATCTTCCATTTGTCCAGTGTAATCCCATCATGGCTTAGGCTGAAGAAGGAATGAAGTAGTTTGTTGGTGAGCTTAAAGCAAGTGTCGGAAGGCACTTGGACTTCAAAATTAAGTAGGCGAGGTTTTGGGAAAATGATGATGACAGAAGTACATGCAATGAGACAATTTTTATTTTTATGATCTTGTCAGGGCAGAAGAAGCGCAAACAGACAAGAAGGGACTGCCACTGACGCCTTCTTCGGTTCCGTTGTCTTCCAATGAAATGTTACTGCCAAGCCTCAAGTGAGGAACGTAACAACAAACAGCACGTATCTCGTCACATCAGAGGCCATTAGGAAGTTCAAGACAAAATAAGAACAAACGTATTAGAACAATGCATTCAAAACTATGTTTTCACATGAGGCTTTCTCCTATTAATTTCGCCATAAGGAAAACAAAAACTCAAAGTAATTCGCACAATCTTTGGATGACCGTTTCAAAGTCTTTGGAAGACTTAATTTCTTCCAGTTTTTGATTTGGATTTTGGACAGCTTTGAACGTAAAGGTTCTACTATCCCTTGGATTGTAAATGTTAGTGGATGGCTTAAATAAAGTCCCTTTTCCCGAAAGAAGACATAAATTCTCCAAATGTAAAATTGATATTTTACACTAGCCTCAACAGGAGTGTAATTACTGGTTTTGCACTCGAGTGTTAAAATTAGAAGAAGGTATAACACATCATAATGCAAAACAATGGAAGTGGCTCTTTTACTTTATTGCCATTCTATGATAATTATTAGACTCAATACTCCACAGTGGAGGACGACTGAGGATTTAATGACTCCTCTACTGGAAATTTATAGGCGTATAAATTATTCCGCGTCGAGCATATCATCCACCACCGCTTAAGTGCCATTTTCTTCTGTCATTTGACTCAATTTATTGTGTGTGGAAACCTTTCCTTCGTAAATAAACATTTTAGTTTCGGTTTCAGAGGCAGAGGAGGAGGGTGCACAATATCATAATTCCCGGTTTCTGTAATTAGTAAAAAACATGTGCAGGTTGAAGACATCTGGGATGAAGAGAGAGAAAATCCATGGCGACTGCCGTGCGACATGGAGACTTCTGACTCGCACTTGCATGCATTTTTGTCTCTTTTGAAACAAAAGCCAAAAATTAATGGAGGAATAGAAAATGGATGGCAATTGAGTTGTCAAGTTTCCATTATAGAAAGCCTTTGCTGTCTATTGACAGTGTACCACTGTAATTTCTGTTGATCTGGTTTTAGATCGGAGGCGGTGCCTGTCAGCATAAATACGAAATAGATCCTGTCGGATTTGCCATTTGAATAAAAATGTTTTTTTTTAAGTTTAGCAGTAGGAGTTTTCCAGCACCAGTGCAAAGTTATTGACAAGAGCAATTCGGAATGGGAGTAGAAAAGGGAATAATTAGAAGTTAAAGTGAGAGGGATTTAAGGACAAAGGAAGCGCATATGATAACAATCCTCATTGTCAAACTTCTTCAGTGAAGAGAATGCTCTTAGTATAGAAAGGTCATTTGGAAATTGTGGGCACATGTGTTCCAAGAGGAAAACCGAAGGGAGAAAACTAGTAAAAATGCAATATATTACCAGAGTCAGAGTTAAGTAGGGAAAAGAAAGGACGTTTTTTTCAGTAACTCTCTGTGAGGGTGCTCAACCTCAAAATTACCAAAAAGTCAAAATGTGTGTCCACTGTCAACAGAATGACAATCAGAAAGCAGAGGGCTTAAAAAGCCTCCTAGTGCCATGAAAGTGTTGTGGTAGTAAGGCTACCGAAATTGAAGTTTTCGAATGCTTTCCTGATTTCCAATAGCATAGCAAATATTTATGACAGAAGGAAAGGCCCCTGGAAGGAGAAACTTGTAAAAAGAGAAAGGACTGTGGCAGACTTTCCCAATTTATCCCTCACAATGTCACTGCCCTTCACAAAGTCTCCAGTTGACTGTAAACTAATCTGTAAAAGTTAACCAGTGATCTCCACTCAACTGGAGCCTGCAACACTTGCTACCTCGAACCTATTGTTTTTTAATCAGCCAATACCTTGGATTTTAATTCATTTAAATCCACTGCACTCTTTCTTCCCCAATTGGATATTTTTCATTTCGCATCTGTCAACTTGTCACTCTCAGGAGGAGGTAATTTCTCCCAATAGAGGACCACATGGGATGAAATGTGGATCATCCCAACTGTGAATATTCATGTGTCATGACTCTTTCCATTGATCAATCACGTGGGATTGGTAACAAGTGTCCAAAAACAATGGGGAATTGTCATAAAAATTCAATCCCGTAATTATCAGTGTCAGGACCATTCTAGCGGAACTGCTATCCTTCACTGGTGGTTCCAATTGCCACCTCAGGTGTCAAATCATTCACCACGGCCTTTGTTTTCCACCTCTTGGCCCCTCTTAAATCACACAATTGAAACAAAGTGTTAGAACAAAGGAGGAAGCAAATGGGAAAGAAAAAAAAATTGTAAAAGAGCAATATTCAACTGCTGCGGAAGTGAGCTGTTCAACATGAGCTGTTGAAAATGAGCAGTTTGCATACGTAAAATATTCTTCCTGCAAGGGACGCGTTTGAGGCACTCGGACGGAACGGAGAAAGTCCATTAAGGTAATTATAGTCATTAATGTTCATATCGGATGGATTTTATTTGTGTAACCAAAGTATAAGGGACGCTGTTATTTATGGCCTTTAATACCACCACCAACAATGGTTTTCTCTACGAGCGACGCAAAGGACTTTGTCACCTTTCTACTTCTCCTGATGAATGTTGCTGCTGCCAGACTAGTGACAGAGTGACATATCGTGACATGAAGTGGGCGGGACGAGACGAGGCGTCTTTTCCGTTTTCAATTTAACAGGAAGAGCCATTTGAACAGTTCTTTTTTTAAGGATAGGCAGGAGATTTTTTAGACCCAAATTACACTTCATCTTCCTGATCACCTGTAATTCCGTTTTGTTTTTTTCACCCTAAATAACCTCAGAGGCTAATGACGCTGCTGTCATATTTTGAGAACCCTCCAACGTATTATTTACGTCAGTGGCAAATTGCAAATTGCTTCATCATCAATAGGGCGTTGGAACTAACTAACCGTGTACGGTACTACTCTTTTGATCGGCTGCCTTGTGAGAGTCAAAATGCTCAACCCTTTAATG
This sequence comes from Pseudachorutes palmiensis, assembly GCA_009869845.1. Classification (NCBI taxonomy): domain Eukaryota; kingdom Metazoa; phylum Arthropoda; class Collembola; order Poduromorpha; family Neanuridae; genus Pseudachorutes; species Pseudachorutes palmiensis. The sequence goes on along the minus strand of VNWY01000012.1, from coordinate 106,594 downwards.
TAAAAATTGGAAGCGTCCTGGAGAAGGGGGATTTGGTTTAATTGTAAACCCATAAAAACCTGGAATGTTAAATTATGCAGATAGATGCGGTATAAAATGGGTGAGAAACAAAAGGAACAAAGGCCTGAGATTGGACTAGCGTCTGTGCAGTAGTTGCTTTTTCCTTTTATCCGCAGAAGAGCCTAACTGTACTTTTACTTGTGATGTAATGAATGATAAAGAGGGAAAGTTTAAAAAAATGTAGTTGATGATTAGTTGGCTGGACGTCTGAAGGTTCTCGTGAATTGAGGTGTATGGACGTCTGGATTGAGACTGGAGATAAGCCTTTGATTCATGAGCAGAGTCCCTTGCTCCGTCGTCTTAATTTCCCTTTGAATGTGGAGATAGGGAGAAAGCATGGAAATTATTTATTATCTTTTTAATCTCATTACAAAGGCTCTGAGGAGGGGCCTGGTGAGAGATCTTTGTTAATTTGGGGCTTCGACGGAACCCATGGTCAGTTATGCAAATAAGCCACAATTGATTCATCTTCCTCACTTTCTGTCCTCCATCCTCCGTCTCGTTTCATAAAATTTTATCTCTTCTTTTACCCGGAAATTTCTTCGAACCGGTTTTCGGTGCTAATAAATGCCCCGTATTTACTTATCTCATCATCAGCACACAGCTTCCTCTCATCAACGGAACTTTAAAAAAAATCCATTTAATTGTTCCCGAAGAAGTCAATGGGCTTTTCATTTCATTATCACAGCCAAGACTATGAATTGGAATTAGATTTTTCTAAACTGAAGGGCATTTAAGAGAACTGCATGACTCTGTGGTACTTCCCTTCCAGGTTGATACCAGTGGGAAACCAATGCGGAACAGCCTCCTTCCTACCGGAATTTTATGACGTTGATGTTGAGATTTAAATTGAATTGTAACTTCTGTTCCTAATATTTCTCCCGCTTTAGATCCATATTGTTCTCTTGTTGGATTTAATTTATTCAACCCTTTTGCCTCAAATTTTATGATGATGGAGATGAGTAGAAAAGAAGAAACTTTATGACTCGATTCCACCACAACCGGAAAGATCTCTTTTCCTTCAATTGAAAAAATGAAACCCGAAATCCGACGAAATAGAGTTCACCAAGTCTTCCTTGTTTGTTCCTCGGTCACTCAATGCACCCGTCAAAAACAGTCGCTGGAAACCGCAGCATCAGCAAGAGAAAAGAGTCGTAAAAGTTTTCTACAAAAAGAAAATTTATATATGCGTTTTTTGATTCATCTCGTAATAACTTTATGTTCCTCATGCATAGAGAACCGAGATTCGCACATAAAATAGAAAAAGGGTTGAAAAATGCTCCTGTTTTGTATTATGTCGCTCCACCACTATATTACTTTTTGCCCTTTGGATATTGGGATTCTATATTAAACTGACTCCATGCTTCATGACGACGCCAGAAAAAGAATTGACAATGAATCAAATTGAAATCAATTTCAATTTCTCTTGTTATATGATGTCGGGGCTGAGGTTCTATTGTGGAGAAAACAAAGTGACTCTACCCTCCAGAAATATATTTGGCAGAAGAACCACCACAAATTCCCATGGCACATAGGGATTTAATAGCGTCACTACTTGGGGAAAGCTGAAAGAAAAGCTTGAAGCCTTTTTAAGGTTGCGTGGTCATTAGAGGCCTGTAACCAGAGTGTCCTGTTCCTGACTTTGATGACCAGCCGAACTGCTCCATTAAGGTTGCATGAATGTACAATTCTGGAGCATGGATTTGACGACTCTGAATCAAGGCTTAAATTACCCGTTTTCCCCTTCCTCTCCCGGGTTTCTTTTATGTGTGCAAGAATTCATAGTGGACAGGAAATGATGGTCATCTCCTCTCTACAGCATGATTTTAATCCCACTGAATTCAGACCTTTCAAAGTACTCCATTTGCCATCTCCGATTTCCATCTCTAATTTCGCAGTATTGTTTTTAGAGAAGCACTTCGCATCAAGGGTTTGTATACCCCATTAACTACCAAACTCACAAAGGCCCCAAGCACAAACTGGACATTTTCTAAAATCAAAAAACGATGAGCGTTGTCAAAGTAGAACAATGAGTCCAATATTCTATCATGCGTCTTTTCGTCGGAAAAATTGACCTGCAGCTTCAGAAGCTTTTCAGCTAAACTCATTTTGTCAAGCGTTATGCTAACCCTGCTCAAGCTCCAGTAAACGAGGCCTAATATTTTGTCTTAATTTTTAGAATTTTTAGTCACAATGGCCACCCTGTTGACTCAATCTGAACTTTTAGGCATAATAGATGCAATAAAAGCATCAAGGGTTTTGGTTTATGTGTCAAAGGCCTCGCTATTGCCTGCCTATGGCAATGCTGGCCTTGAGTATACAAGGATCAAAAACTGAAGATGCCCCTTCGTCTGCAGTGTTCCGTCGTCACCTTTTGTATAGAGAAAATGGTCGGTTGGTGGTGGTTCGTAAACAGTGGGCCGGACGGACAATAAATCTGTCATAAATCTAAAGCCGTGCGTCTTCGTCAGACTTATTCAGAGAAAGTTGGAAGGAACCCCCTTGGGCAAGTTTGTGCAGAGTCAAAACGTGGATGGAGATGCACTTTTAATTGTTCCTTATTTTTGTTTAGATTAGAGTTCTAAAGACTTCATCCTTGCGTCTGTTAGCGGGCTGAGGTTGAGGATGTGCGTAAAAAACGCGTGAGTGGAAGAGTCCCTTAAAAGGCGTACCCGTAGTCCACTGTGCCTCACGCTCTGTCCAACTTTTTAAAAGGACACGGACACATGCGGGTGTCCATTTAGATTTCATGTTGATCTGGGTAATGTAAAAACTTGAAGAGATCAGATCTGTTCTTCTTTCGCTGTGCTGCTGCGTGCTCTCACTCCAGACGCAAACGTTACTAACTACCGAACTACATTTTTTACTGTGATTATTTGGGTTTCGTTGTAAAGTTTAAATTGGCAGTTTCAACTTTTCAAACCCTTCGGCAATTGCGGCAGGTGCATCCAGATTTCATTTTAATTGTCACTTCCGTCTCAGCTTTTTTGCACACCAGAACTGGATTCTTCAAATCCACACCGGATGTGCAAAACAAGGAAATGCGAGGAGTTGAACAGGATTCTTTTGATGATTTTCCCATTGGGTTTATGAACTCGGACATTGGTGACAAGTGCCTTGGAGTCATAATATATCTTTTATCAGAACATGGGCCTTGACGCAGCGTCTGCTGTTAAAGCAAGAGATAAACCAGAATCACAATGTTGCTTATATTAAGGGCAAGGAGGAAGGTGGACGCTTAGTGGTTAGCAAGTGCATTTGGAATTATTATTAGAGCAGTCTAAAACCATGCTTTTATAATGTGGATTTTTTACGAAGACGAATCGGGAGCAGGAGGATGTGGGAATTGAAAAAGACAAAGATGATCTTGTTTAAAAGAAGAAGTTGATGATGCAAAAGTTCATCCAGACGAGGATGAAGACACTTGCTCTGGAGTCTTGCTTCCACTTCCCTCCTGCTTCTTCCACGTGGCAATCATCTTCCAGATCCTAGCTGGTTTTTGTTTCAATGCAAAAAAATTACAATAATAACGTGTCCATGAAGAAGCTCCGTCATCATCAAGGAACCTGCTCATCTGTATGCATCCTTTTGTTATTAATCCCTCCTGTAACTGCGTTATGGCTCCAACATCAAAGCAACATGGGAAAGTCCATTTATGCGTTCGTTGACCAGAAATAAAAATAGGACCAAATTATCCCCTTCACTACTGATTTGACTTGGACAATACCATTGGTCAATATCCGGGTCGTCGTGATGATAACTCTGGGCCGTTGTCAACATTTCTGTCATTCATTTCTTCCTCATTTGAAGTCAAGCCCGGTTTCAAAATACGTTGTAATTATAATCGTTACAAAAAAGTAAGGCGTAGAGTCCAAGTTCCAAGGTATCGGTCACACACACCCACACGATATACCAATTAGTTTTTTTTAACTTGGCTGCTTTCCTTGTTCAAGAGAGTTTTAGCGAGGGACAAGAAGGTTAAAAGTTCAATCAAAGAGTGCAGAGCTTAGTGGTGGACATTGGATAAAGAGTCACGAGGGAAGGTCAAACTTCTTGGTCATTCATGTCTGAGAAAAAGACAAGAAGTATTTTATTGTGAGAAAGGTAACAGTATAGTGAGGACAACGGATAAAATGAAGGGCTGAGGAGTGTAGTAAATTAACTATAGTACAGTCAAGCTAATTAATTGTTGTATTTCAAACTTGGTTAAAGTTAAAACAACGCCAATCAATAGAAGAGAAAGTTTTCCTCACAAGTGAAAGCAGAGTGAAGGAAGATGGGACTTCGCAACTTTCTTATCGGCGTCACAATTGGCGTCGCCGGAACTCTTTTCTTTGCGTACTACGAATAGTAAGTTTGATTATTAATCAATTACTTTTTGCTTACTTAAGCCAAATGAGATTACATTAACGCTCTCATACTTATATAGCTTGCGTCATCAATTGCATTTTACGATGACATGGGCCCTTGGGTGTACTTTCATACTTTACATTGTACCGCCGATTCTCTTCTACTCAAGCTGTTACATCCGACGACATCTTATCTTCCTACCTTTCGGTAAGTGTTGCTTGAGTCATTTGCCAAAACCCATTAACGTTGCTAATCTGCCAATAAATATCATCAGCTTTGAGACCATTTTGGGTCAACTTTGATGAACCCGAGAGTCAAGGATTAAAAGGCACGCGGAATTTCTACCTCAGCCCTGAACCTGGGATTCAGATTGGAATTTGGTAAAAGCGGTGCATGAACTGCAAATCACTTCAAATGAGATTTGTAATGAATCCGTTTATAGGCATATCCTACCAGAGTCCAAGGTAGAAGAATCCAAAGGACGAGATGGCACTTATTGGGAAGAGTCCTTATCAAGCGCTGGAAAGCCAATAATTTTATATCTCCACGGAACATCGGCATCAAGGGCACTAGGACACAGGAAACGGATGTACAGGCTTCTACAGGGTATGGACTACCACACACTTACCTTGGACTATCGTGGATATGCTGACTCGACAAGAATAGCGCCGTTCGAAACTGGCGTGGTGGCGGATTCCACCTATCTCTACAAATGGATTCGATCAAAGCTAGGAGAATCGAATGACAAGATTCCACTGATGGTCTGGGGTCACTCACTTGGGACAGGGTGAGTTTCATTTGGGACGCGCGTGGGCAACTATGTTTTCTCAACCTACGTTTAACAGGATCGGATGTCACATGGTGTCAAACTTGTGCTTGATGAATGAGGGTCCCACTGGACTCTTTCTGGAGTCTCCGTTCAGTAACCTTAGGGATCAATTTAAATACCATTGGCTATCAATCGTAAGTTTTTCGACTTATGATTTTTCATTACAAATCAATGTCAGACTGTGGAGGGCCATGTATTTTTAGTTGTACCGGTGGATCCCAGAGTTCCTCGAAAATATGGCAATCAGGCCCTTGAGGAAGAGTGACTTGGCATTTGACAGCGATTCTCACATAGGAAATATTGACGCTCCTATTCTAATTATGCACGCGGCTGATGATTTGGTTGTTCCTTACTTCCTGGGACTTAAGGTAGTTTTTTTTAAATTAATAATGTAAATAGAGTTAGCGAAAATTGTCATTTTATTTCTAGCTGTACAAAGCCGGGGTCAGACGACGCCCTATAACTGCAGCCCCAATATTTTTCAAGCACTTTGCCAAGGAATTTGGACACCGCTTCATTTGCAGCTCTCCCGAACTTCCAGAACTGATTTCAATCTTTGTGAACTCTGCATTTTCAAAGGACTACAACTGCGAATCCCTGCGTACCCAAGCAACGGATTGGAACTATAAAACGAAGCGTCGGAATCCTAATCGCGTTGTTCGACGTCCTTCATACGGATACATCCCAAGAACCAGTAGCCACATTTACTACTAACATATGCCACAAACTGTTTATTTGGGTTTAATTTTTTTTTAAGTTGACTTCTATACTATTTAATTGTTTCTGATGAAGTGTTACATGCTGAACTATTTATAATATCATCTCGTGAACGGATGATCTCGGCGGATAAAAAGTGATGGGTGAGTAACCTCGGAATTTGTACAAAAATAAAATCCCCTTGTCACATCTCTCGTCGAATCTTTACTCAACACCAGGAGGAGCCGCTCCCTTGAAACAGAAATTGCCTAATTAACATCTCCATTGGAGATGAAGCGGTCCAGTTTAAAAATAGAAATGGAGCCTTTTCTCCCCCGTTCCCAAAGGACGCTCATCCCAATGCAGAAAGCGACAAAAAGTGAAGACCGAAATAATCATCTGCAAATTTGATGCCTTGTAAAGTGTCAAAAGAAGATTAATTTGCTTAAAATGGAGGCTCCTCTTTTTAATCTCTGCGTCATTTGGCACTCTGCCAAAACTCCTTACTAATTCCCTATACGAAGCCTATACGAAGAATATGAGGGAGGACTTTTGCACTTTTGGATTTTACACATTCCATTTATTTGCGAATCGTCGCTAATGAGTGATGAAAGTGCTTAGCCTAAATTCGCACCTATTTGCAGCCCTGTTGTATCCGTATAAGCAGGAATGATTAAGCGTACAAAGTTTGATTTAGGAACAAAGTAAGTTTCTGAAAATGAGGTTAAGCTCACTAACCCGTGAAAAGGAACAGTTTTTTCTATGCCTTTCTTGATTTGGTAAAAAAAATCCTTGACAACAACGTGTCATCCATCGTAGACTTTGATGCGTAGTAGTTGGACATGGAGACTTTGACATGGTGAGGGAGAAGTGTTAAGGGCTCCAAGGTATACTTGAAATCAAACCGAAGGGATGAATCTGGGGATTGCGTGGGCGTTGAGCCAGCCAGCATGTCTCGAGAACCTAGCTAAGAAAGGCCCTCCTTCGCCCAAAAAAGTCGTTTGTTATAATGAACTTGGTTCATCCCTTGGCAATCTGAGCTCCAGCGTCCCTATATTGTTTGGACTTGGCTGGTCGAAGAATAGAAAACATGGAAAATCCCTCCAGCTGATTCGTCAACACGCCTCGAACAACGTAGAAGGAACAGGTGTGTAGGATCACCTAAAAGAACCTTGGAGTTAATGGCCAAAGAAGGGACCATTATGCTCAATTTTTCAATCCTCCAAAGTGTATTATGTACATCCCGTCTCTTTCCGTCTCTTTAGAACCTTCATTTTCATCTTCCTCTGCTTTAAATTTAATTATTTTTTTCTAGATCTTCTTCAGTTTCAATTTGAGGGTAGTTCTTATATCTTCCCTCACGACTTTTCTATTCTTCGGATGAAGCAAGTGTGTTTACCTTTGGATTTAGAAGTGTCTCTTAGTCCCTTAGACATCACCACAATATCCCTTGCCCCTCCATTTAAACCATGCACAAGGCCCATCAGTGACACCCAATTTAACTCCTGTCTTCCTAACCTATGTCTTATGCAAAATGAACCAAAGTCTAAAAGAAATAGGACGACAAGAACTCGAGAAGAAATTGGAGAGCATTGTACAAAGGAAGCAAAAGCCTCAAAAAGATCTAAATCTGGCATAAGCTTCTTTCCTTCTATTTGTCCAGTGCCTTTTGTCTTTTTAAGACGGAAGTTGTAAAAAGCGTCAATAAGTTTTATACTTTTGAAAACCATAAAAGTGGAGACATTGACTTTGGAGAAAGTTCAATGTAACACCTTCATTTCATAAAATAATTCAGCAGAATCACTGCTACTTTCCCCCAAATCCCACGGCAATTTGACAGGTAAACAAGCTGTGGACTTGTCAAGTGCATGGAAAGTAGGAGGTGAGAGTGCCATCACTTTCAGGTGGAGAAAGCATCTGCCATCATTACACTAATTAAGACCATTTTATCACCAGAAACTCTTGGCCTCTTCCTCTATTAAAAACGTTTCTTCGTCAGTCTAAATAATTTATGTAATGTTTTTAATCCGGAGAAGGGGGTGGCCAATGAGCGTGGGGGGAGACGGAAGCTGCTTATTGACAATCCAAAGTCCGACGACAACGTCATCATCTCCGACCTGCTGTGGCCGTCTTTGTTCAAGAGCTTTTTGCTTATCACTGCAGGATCGTGTGGACTTGAAAAAAGGACAAATAAGGAAGACAAGAAGAAAGGGGCCCCTTGGCTCCGCTTTTACAGCTTTGATTTATTTTTCTATATATTACCATCATCATCAAAACCTTTGGTTGGTTTGGAGTTCAGGGTCTTTGCCCAGTTCCTTCGTCTTGAAGGAGCTAAGGAAAGCAAGCTAGTTTTTGTGATTGTTGTTGTGCTATAGTAATGTTTTAGTATAAGGATGCTTTCAAGGAAGCTGATATGATTTATTGCAGCTTAAGAAACAGGTTTTTATTTTTGGAAACTCCCAGGCTCAGCTGTTTCAAGTGTGCACCACTGGTCCTTCCAGTATTCGTTGGAAGTACCCTGGGCCTGGGTATCAGGGAGCACTGTCCCTGAATCTTAAGTTGCCTAATGATGGGATCTTTCAAGTGCTCGACGTCTTCCACTTCCCAACCTCCTTCCCCTTACAACTCATGGAACATTTGGACCCGACCGTTTTACTACAAGGATCGTATGGGCCTCACGCACAAGAAAAAGTTGTAAAACAGGACCCTCAGGCTCCCGCTCAACGTCAACCCCAGAAAGAAAGAGCACAGACGCAGGACACGATGAGGACCTTTACGCAATGCCAAACACAACCCTTTCGACGCAAGACTCATGTCGTCACGAACAACGCCATGCTTCTTTATTGTTAAGAACAAGGACGACGTCGGGAGATGAACAGGTGTGGAAATCTGCACTCACTGTGGACACCGTTTTTTATGCATGACGACGACGTTTGTAGGCGACGCTTGTAGGCTATTGACCTCTTCTGTTGCATCGTGCCTGCAATGGGGTCTAACCACGTGTCAAAGCACGTATTTTATCTCCACATGGACGTAGAGGGACAAAGTCCACTTCCCAAGGTCACCATGCCTATGATCACGGTGGTAGCATTAAAGTGTCACCACGCGGTGAGTCATTATGTGGTTGAATCAAGGAAGCTCCTGTCGCGCCTGGACAATACAAAGGCAGACATGGAAATTGCACATCATCGGCAGAGCCCGAACGTGTGACGCTTCTGTGAAAAGTAACGCTTGTCAGAAAGTCAACTTCTCTCCACAGGGAGCCGCCCCGGGTTGATGAATTATCTAAAAATAGGATTTAATTTTAAACAAAACATTATTGGGACGGTGGAACACGGCTTGAGTTATAAGTAAATTAAGTCCCTCTCGAGAGATCTTCAGTGATGATCAACAACCGTTGAGCCAACCAACAAGACATTTATCATTTCCAGCAGCCAAGGAGTTAAAGCGTCGTAAGTTGATATATTCGAAGTCCCCTCCTCAACCTTTCACCCGGTTTTAACTCTTAAAAAATTATACTGTTGAAATTCGATCAAGAGGGCAGGTTAACCTTTTTACGAGTTACAAATATTTAGAATGAAAAAATCCCAGCGTTTATACGAAATTAAGACTCGCTACTGAAATAAACCATGTTTTGACAAGTTTCGAAAGGCGTATAATAAATCGACATGGAAAAATCACCCTTCTAACTCCGCAATAATTAATTAAATCCCCACTGGTTTGGTACTTTTTTCAATAAAAAGTTTCTTTTACTGTTTTGCTTCAAAGACGTGAAAAGATGACGGGAAATGAACGTGACAACTTGATTTGATGTGGTTTAACTTGACAAGCGACTGGACGAGTCCTTCAACTCGCCTTTCTACCTTTCCTTCTTCAGAACACTGATAATTTCCATAGTGGTTTATTATGTAATTTATCAAGGTCTACACACGCGCTAAGTTCACAAGGCGATAACCCTTGGAGACATTACTGCTGGTTACGCTTTTTGTAATCTAAGGATGATGCCTTCGAGGAAGGTTAAGGCAGAGCTTGCAAGCTAACATTAAAAAGTGCTTATCATGCTCTCGAGAAAATTGGATAAACTGAAAGTTTTACCAAAATGTCACATCATCACTGGATACCAGTGGAAGGGTGGTGCAAAGTGGCAGACAATTAAAATGTAATTATACCACATTACAAAATATACAGCAAGACCTTCTTACAAATTACAGATTATACTCAACAAGGATTTTGTGTTTGAAGAGAATTCGCAATTTCGCAAAATTTTAGCAAGCATTTTGGAGAAAGTGGAGAAAGTTGAAAATTCATTGAAATATAGATTTTTAGAGAGCGTGCAGTTTATGTTGGAAAAGTACAGCGTTGTAGAGCAAAGAGTTTGGTCGGCCGTGTGGATTTAGAATTTGGATTGAGGGTCAAGCTAAAAAATCCGCGGCGTCCATACGACGACCATATGAGGAAAAGCATGAGATTCGAATGTAATTTCGACAAAAGTGAAACACCTGGCCAGAAACGATCAATTTCCCAAGAACTGAATGCACTGCGCGACTTCGTGGTGAATGTGACTCTTCATTTAAAGAACCCTTCTTGCACCCTTTGAGCAACAAAAGGGCTTTCCATTCATCACTTCTTTGACCAAACTGGACAGGAGTGACGCAACTACCAAAATTCCCACAATTTAGCAGAAACTTGTCGACAGAAGATGTCAAAGCATAGATCGACACGCCGCGCCGTGGGAGCTCCGATTTCACCCTGCTTTCACCCTCCCATGTTACAAAAGGATCGGAGAAGTGTTGCATTAGCACGGAAAACCAAGGCCTAATCCCTGAAATACAACCAGGCCTAGTCCATTGTCCAGTTCTCTTTTGTCCAATCACATTGGAGATCAAAAGAAGGGAAGTAGTCAGGTGTTTTGCAATTTGGGTGCATTGGATTGCAATTCGGAAAAACAGGTTGATTCTCATAACTAACATAAATGGTTCAAAGGGACGCATCCCCTCATGTCAGAAATCCTTTGTCTTCATTCAACCAGGGATTAAGCACATGTATTCAAATATACGTTTCGATGATCTCCCTCTTTCCACACTGAGCTATTTAATGAAATAAACTATAGGAGGAATTCCAAACGAGCGTGGGACAGAAAGCAATCTGAGCATCTTTCCGTCCCCCAAGCATTACACTTTTCAACAAGTGTCATTTTTATTTGCAAACTATTTCAAACATTATTTCAGTCCTATTCAAATATCCTCACTTTGTTGTTACGTATGCTCAAGCGATTAATTTGAAACTGCCCCACGGGGTTAGTTGACAAAAGATTGGCAAAGAACTGGAAGAACTAAAGGGGATATTACGTAGGCAAATAAGGGGAAGAGGGTACACTGCTCATCTTATAATTACTGAATAAATAATTAATTTGTTGCCACGGTTTTGAGAGATTAGTTGAATACTATATGAAAATTAGGATGGTGTTTGGAGCATTGAGCTGTCAGGCCTGTCAGCGTCACCTCCAACAACGTTAGATTTATAACCTTTAGTGTGACTAATGTGTCCCCACTTTCTTCCCCACGTGAAGGTCTTCTAGGATCATAAACTGCCAGAAATATTACATTCATGGTCGTAATCTTTGATTTAAGGTAAAGGGCGCACTTCTAAAACAGTATTTTGGAAACTGTCGGACTCTTGTCGCACCTGCTAAAAAGAGACACTCGTGGTCTGCCACTTTGTTGCTCATTTAATGCTCATCTCTTGGTTAATCTCCCCTACGATAATTTATTAGCGATCGCTGCAAAGTCGCTTATCGAGCCGGGGAAAGCGCAGGTGTAGCGGAAAATGAGAATCAGATAAAGTGTGGAAGGGGTCGCAATCCTTGTGTCTTTTACCAGCAAAGCGTAACACGTCCAATTAGATATTCATAACTGATAGCTTTCTAATCGAAGGAGATCATGACATATGCCACGTGGTATATTGCATGGGGTGATCCAATCGTAAATTGTCTCTGTTTGACGATATGCAATAAACTGAGGAGAGCCACACGTTCCACGCCTTGTTTATTGTTGGTTGATTCATCAACAATGATCTAAGTCGTCCATATATTTAATGGAAGCTCCTCGTCCTTTGACGTTTTAGTTGGATTCCAACTGATGAGATAACCCTCTAAATAAAACCGATAAACACCAGGTCTGCATTTATAATTTGGATGCCATTGCTCTTCGTCATCATCATCAGCTGGAAAACCATATGGCTGGAATTGTGGTGAGCGCTGTCTAATTAATCTTGACTGAGGGGAGTGTATATGACAAGGTCATGCACCGAATTTAGAAATTAGCTTTTTAAGAGATCAAGAGCAATTGCAGATAAGGGCTTTTTCGAGGCTGAAATCCGATGAGTAGGGAAAGTTTATTTGATCTTGGTCTCCTCGCTCACCCGCCCGCCCTGAGGAGAAAGTTGAAGAATGGGGTCGTGTTGCGTATGTGGAGTTCTGTGAATTTTAGCAGAGTAATAACCCCATGCTGGTACTTTGACCACTTGAATATTTTCTGAAGGTCCCACTTGAGCTAATAAATTAAAAGTAACTATGGACGTCGCACATAAAATAGCAAAGCGAATTATGCAAGATGCAGCCACTCCAACGGAGCTTTACCACAAAAGACATCTCCATTTTTGAATTTTAACAAGAATAAGTTCTGCTTCGGAAGTGCTTGAGCCAAATTAACCTGAAAGGACTTTTCTGAAGATGAAAAAATGTGTTTTAATGATAAATTTCCTGAGGCAACCACTTCAATTATCCAGGATTCAGTGAAGATAAACAGGTTTTGTGCGGACTTTAACGGCAGGGAAAGGAAAGCTGAAGGAGAGAAGAGGGAGATCCGTTTAATGGTTTAGTGTCTAAAGTGAACACTTCTGCATGTGAAACTAATGGGATTTCACCCTCAAAAATCACTTGATTCCATTTTTTCAGTATTTTCACTTTGAAACTCGGTCCATAAGAACCCACTGGGAAAAGTTTGGAACTAATGAGCTCATCGTCGCCTAGAGTCAGGGACAAAGTAACAATGGAAGAATCAAGGGGTTGAGTAGAATTAAAAATTCATGTACTTTTAATATGAATAGGATGAAAAAACGGAGATCTATGGACCCACATCATAACATGTACAAGGAATAGCCCTTTTTTGGAAAATAATGTCATTACATTAAAGCCCATTACCATTCATCCCATCTACACAGATCAAATGATTATGTCGTAGATTTAACGCAGTAAAATCAAAGGCTAATTGTAATTAAATAACAACATACCTAACACCAGTCTCGGGAGCTGAAACATGCAAATTGGCTATTTATTTTTTCATCGTATAAAACTTAAATTTTCAACTTAGGCGAGTGTCTTTGTGTAATATAAGGGGCCTTGGTTTTCTTACTGAATTTCTCACGAATTTTGTCTAAGCATCAGTTTAAAAGGACACACCCTAAAGTTACTGCAATTACTAACTATCCAGTTCATATTTATTTTGACTGATTTAATTGAAGCAGTGTAAACTCCAAGGAGAATCTCGGACATGTGCATGGCCGTATGAAAGCATGTTCTATGTTTCGTATTAGTTTTCATTTTCTTTCGTCTTATTGAAACCCGTGTTCCAACTTCGACATAAGGCGGAGGTGATTTCTCAGCTGCCATTTATTTTTATTTTGACTTTTGATTTTTGTACTTTTATTCATAAGGTTTTTGATACAAAAAGGAGAATGAAATTGAACACGAGGTAATTAATTAATTTAACGTTCCTCTTCCAAGTCCTTGCGAGACGAAGGTGACGCTGTTCAAAAGAGTTCATCTCTCTCAGGATGATAAAAACTGGGCCTATTAAGGAACAAAAGAAAGTCAGGGAAAACAGTTAATGACCGTAGGAATAAAAATGAGTTCTCAAATGAAAAGAGCTTGAAAAGTCTTTTTCCCAAAAGTAAAACAATGCTTCGAAAACCAGTTTTGAAAATCTCAAGTGACTTCGTTTCGTCAAAAAAATATTATTCTAAATTGATTTCTCCACGGTGAGAGACTTTGTCACCAACTGACCATTTAGGGAATGAAGGGTCCCATTGTCTCCTTGTCTTCCGTTAAGTACCCACATTCTATCAATGACATCCCGTCCATTTTCCTTCTTCGCTCTCCAACATTCTCGCCTCTCTCATAAAGACAAGGGGAAAAGAATCAAAAATTTTTAAATTCTTTCCTGCTAGAGAATCTATGCATATGGACACACCAAATTAGTAACAAAGTTTTACGTATAGCTCTGTAGTTTTCCAGTTCAAACAGAAAGAGAGAATTCTAAATTGACTAAACCGTTTCGAAACGGGACCAAATGGTCCAGTGGGTAACGCATGATTTCACTTAAGTAGCGCACTACTACATGGGAATGGCCGGTGCAAGTTTCTTTTCTTCATTTTCGTTTTGCGAGCCAATTGTGTCTTTAATGGAATACTTTTTAGTACAAACAATCAGACTGTTTCGTTGTTGACATTTCAGATCCAAAAAGAGCTAAAAAAATTAATTTAATGTTTCATTTCACACAGCGTCCCTCACTACATCCGAAGTGAACCCTGAAAGCATGGCTATTAAAACTGAGCTCTGGATGGGAATCGAATTCTCCGATTGAGATTCATTTCCTTCTTAAACCCATTGGACTTAAACCGAATTCTGACATTTATGTTCTTCGGATATCAAAAGTTATTCACACAATAGGGAATTCGGTTGTTTTTTATTCATTTCCCGGTGATTTTCCGTATGAGATTTTTAATGGAATGGGCTGGCATGATAATTTTTTCCTAACCGAAAAAGATGAAAATTTTATTGCGAAAGGAAAGCTTGGAATCGAGATGTGTGACTGAGATTAGGATATAATATTGGAATTGGATTTTGATAATAATAAAAATAGTGTGTCTCCTCCTGTGAAGATTATGATCTCCGTCTCTTAAAATGTTGCATTGCATAAACCTGACCGGAGGAGACTGCTGTGGACCTGCCATAATCCATACCAAAATCCATTAAAACTAAATTTTTTATTTCTTTGAAAATGGAGATAAAACGTGAATGCTTTTCTCCGGAGTCCTGCGGTGTGGTGGGAAACGTTACGCCTTAAGTTTGCACTTGTAGTGACACAAGGAGGGAATTCGGTGATGGATCCCGGTCCTTGGGACTTAAAAAATAGACGGCAATAAGGGTTCTCTCCTTCCCACATGCCCATTTTAATAGCTACCGGTTTCCCCGATTTTTATTTAATAAAAACTACATTCAGGCTTTTATTGTATTTCTTATCCTTCAAAAGAAACGAATTTTTATGCAAAATCTAAATAAGCCTCTTGCATTTCCATTTGGATTAGTCGCTAGTGGACTCTCTGTTTGTCTTTCAGGGGGATGAAGTCCTTTACTTTCTGTCTTTGTCGCCCACTCTGAGCAAATAATGGGTCAAGGGAAAAGGATGAATAATGACTATATTTGTATATTTGTTATTTTATCGTATCATAATACCCGGGTTTTTACACAACTTTTTTAATCTTATGACCCCGATATTTCTTCTAAAAAATAATTCCACAAAATTAGTTACAGCTTTTAAACGCCCAAAAGTTTTGCCTCGTCGTCATACAGTGTCACCTCCTCGACGACATTTTCCCCTATAAACCTAAAGCTTAAACAAGGCTAATTTTATAAGTTTTTTGGCTCTTCTAGCCACTAGAAACTCGAATACGTGGTGAAAATGGTCAAAGATGGAAGCTTCTGGTGGGTGAATTTAATAAATCATTGCCTTCAGCAGCCTAACTTTAAAAACGTGATCAATTGACTGTCTGGTTTTGAACACGGCGACAACCCACGGGATGGGCTGAGAAGGGGCAATCAAATGCAAAAGATAAAGTCCGAAGTCAACAATATGCTGAGAAGTGGGCGAGTGTAATTGTTACTGGGAAGAGTATTATGGAAATAAATTGTATTCTGCATGTGCATAGATAATGGGACTTCCCTCAACCTCTGGACGTGACCAAACTTTTAATTTCGCAGGGTCCCTTTTGTTTCAATTCGTAAAGAGCTGGAGTGGGTTCCCTTAGCGTTGGTTTCATTGTTTCAATTCTGAATTTTCTCCAGCCACTTGGGATTGACGTCCTCCACACTGCACTTCTGAACTCTGGATGATCTCAGCTAATTAATATCCGCTGGATGGGTCAGAAGGAGTTAATAAGAGCCCTGCTACAGGAGACCATCACTACCAACTTGCAAACATAAATCATTAAATCAGGGTGATAGTTCCCACCACTTCAAAAATTACAAGGTACACGTGCCAGTTGTGAGTATTAGGAAAGCCAGAGCGCAGGGACGCTTCCATTAATTAATTCACAGTGGCAAGTTATAATTATTAAATCATTCCTCAATCTTCTGGGTAATGGAGACTACTCTAATTGTGATGTAATAGTTTGCCTCCATTTCTCTGCCCGGATGACATAAAAATTAAAGAAATCCTATAAAAATCTTGACACAAATAGTTATTTGAAGTGGTAATGACAGTGACAGAATAATGGAGATTTTTCATCGTAAGCTCCGGGAAGAGAGCCACATTGGCTCTATGTGTCAACCAGACAATACAGCCTTTAAATCCAACTTCAAATTCCCTTCATCAACTAATATGATTGACAGTGGAATTGAATTTGATGAGGTAATACACTTTCGTCCAAATGGTAACCAATGGTCTTTTTATGACACCTTTTATTAAGAGATCTCCACAATTGACCATCACCACAATCGCATCTAATCTGTTCACATGAGTCCGGATTAAGACTCTCCAGACCACAAGAATTACTATTCATCGTCTTTAGGGTCAATATTTTTACACTTCGCCATGGCCACCTTCCTCAAGCATTTCAAGACATATTTCATTTTTAAACCTGAGACATCAGATGAGGAAGCCATTGAGTAAACGATTGAAGCGGGACGGTCGTTATGAGGAAGCAGAGCGTGATGTACTCGCAAGATCCTCCTGTCACTTTCGTCCACCACAAATTAATCCATAAAAATAAATGACTCCATTACCCAATCTCTGATTTTTCAGTATAAATGCCTAAACCCTCATTCTCACGCTTCACGCTTTGATTTTGAGGCAGGTTTGTAATACTTTTTCATTATTTGACTTTATTAGTCCACCACCCCTCTTCCTATTCTTTATTGCTAAAAAACACAGATCGCAAATACAGATCAAGGAAACCAATTTTTGTAGTCCACATCGGATGTCGCAAATTACAAAAGGAAACTAGTTACATTTTTAGTATCCATGAAGAATTTTGCAATAGCGTGTTGGGGTTGGAAGCTGTAATCCCCTTGGGAAAACGAAGGACTGCGAAAAAAAATTGGCAAACGCTATCAAAGATGAGAATCACTGGTCAAGGGTACATGCACTCGTCTAATGTCCCATCTTTATTGCAAATTGGTGGATTTGGTCATACTGAATTATGCATTTTGTCAAAATGAGGTTTCCTTTGCACGCACCCAAACAGTTTTAATTCATCCATTTAACCAGATTACTCTGGGGAATAATGGCGGCGTAAAGTCAAATGACTAACTTCGAAAAAAACCTAACAATTGAACAAATAGCAAGGGAGGGAAATGAAAACGTTTTAGTTTGAATATGGCGCTGATGATCTGCTTGGACGTGTTAAATGCTATAGTTAAAAATAACGATAATTTTTCAATTAATTTGAAACTATTAGTACAAAAGTAAGCTATACTTATGCTAATAAGGACAATTACAACCCACATCCCCACCCAAGTGTTCGTGGTTAACATTTGGTAGTCTGTTTAGAGATCTTTGGTACACGACAGACAGCGTCGACTGCTGCTTAAAATGAACGACGGTGACTCACGACGACGGTATATGGCTGCGTTGGCGGCGGGGGGTTTGCAAATCTAATCCCAAACGACAGCAGCACGAGTTGAAATATTATTGCCATTGTTGCAAAAGATGAGCTTAAGAGACTTTTTTTAGAATTCATTTGATCAACGCAAGTGCGCTGGGTTTATAATAACTGCTATTCCAAATATCTTCTGTCATAATATTTCCTGTTTTTAACAAATTGCATTTGATACACTACAAAATATAAACTGGATATTTCTGGATATTATATAATTGAAGGCATAGATTTAATGGCAAAGGCAAAAGACAATAGCCTGATAAGATATAAAGAACCAGAATAATAAAATATCCCATTTCAATTTCGACATTGTAAACATTCATAATAGCCTTTACCTTCTAACGAATAATGTTTGTATTATTCGGCTTGAAAGGAAAATGATGGATAAGGCTAGTAAACTTTCTTTTTCTCAAAGTGAAAATAAAAAAAGGATAAAAAGCAGTGACAGAGGAGATGCTTATGTTCCTGGTAGCAGTGCTAATGCTGTTGGTTTTAGAATCATGGAAAGAACCTGATTATGACAACTGGGAATGTCGAAACACACATTACGAGCTCACAGTTTGGATTTTTTAAAGTTGAATTGAAAAGATTCAAGTTTGCTTCTTCTGATTTGATTTTTCCCAAGAGGAAAGGCTATTCACCTGGTCATAATGGCTACCGGTCTTGGTTCCAACCTCAAGGGACGAAATTCAAAAAATGGTCATCAAAAGTTTCTCAAATGGCTCTCACAATATTATCCATTGAGAGCCCCCGATTTTTATTCACTCCAGGAGGACGTTGGAAGCGTAAAACCGGACAAAGTGGTCCCAACCACACTTCAGCGCAGACGAATGTTGATGAAGATGATGCTTCCAAAGTAGCTCCAAAGCGTTTTGGCATTCGATACTAGGAGCGTCTCACAACAGACAGGATTTTGGTTGCTCTCTTTGTTAGATAGCCATTGAACTCTGAATTTTTGTTTTTGTCTAAAAATTCTGCTTTTGAACTGTCCTTTGGCTTGCCTGTCGTCTGCTTTTAAACAAAAGGATGAGTATGCAAAGTGAGTTTGTTCAGGGATCAAGGAAAGATAAACACGAGTTAATGAGGCGATACCGCCGCTTTCTATTCAATTCCAGAAACATCCCGAGGAACTATTGGTGTCTAACAGAAAATCTAAACAGACGATGAGAACCTCCAGGAAAAATAACATATTCATTCTAGAATTATTCAACTATGCTTTCAAAAGGAAGTCCTTTTTTAGCAAAAGTGTCCGACGGTTTTGCAAGAGAATGTGGAATGGAGCTTATGTTTGAGTGGGGGCGGAGCCGGCTCGAAGGGTGGACACGGGATCAAAGCGTACTTCTAACTATTCGTATTAATTTATTCAAGCAGCAGAACTTTATGAGCTTGAGTTTTAAATCGTAAAATGTCTTCTCTAAAAATTAGAAAAAGCAAACTTATTTTACGACCGAGCTCTAATTAAACGATGTTTTCACTGACGGCGGCTAAAAAGTTTCACACTTGTAATTTCATTTTATGAGCTCATTAAAATGGGATTGAATTACATCTCCCTCGTTTGCATACCTATCAACCTTAATGCCTTGCAAATTCCTTTGCAAAACCGAGTGCCAGAGATATGGTTTAGCATGAACTAAACTTAGGAGTCTCACCCCACGCCAAAATGCTGGATAGACGAAGCATCTTCTGCGTTTAGACAGAAGACCAATTTTGCAAGTTGCTGAATTTCTCCCTTTGGCTCTTGTGTGCTAATTATCCCATTGTCTCCGGGAGACACTGGCGGCCATTAATCCAAGTTGAGCCCAGTCGTAAAATCTTAATTTGTAACTCCAGTTCTGAGTAATTGCCTCTGGAATATATACAACAAGAGAGGTCCCTTTATGCTTCTAAATATATTTTTCGCCAAAGCCAAATTAGAATAGGAAAACAACTCATCCTGCAGAAGAGCTAATTTTTGGAAGACCTGATTCGAGTCAGAGTCAGTAATTCTACACTGATAGATTCCCAGGGGAAGGAGCCCTGCCACGAAACCAGTGCCACGAATTCGTACGTCGAACTGACGCTGTCGTCAGAGGGTTAGCTTCAGTTATTATTATTAATCGTATGAAGCAGTGGAGCACTTGCCGTCTTCATTTCGACGGAAGCACTGAAGACAGGGAATAAATGAGTTTCCCTGTTTCACCCCTCCTCGCACAATTTTTATAAAAATTGTCTAGGAGGATCTTCTAGTTTCTGATGGTGGGACGCTGGTTTTCCCCGCATAATCAGCTCATTACTACGTTGGCTTAGAGTATTTTTGGGAATCATCAAGGGTCAATACTGAGTCGCCTACAATAATTCGCTTCCCTTATTGGCCTTTGCTAACTTTCAACCTAAGTGACAGCTCATTTTTTCAGCCTAATGAGGCATGACGCTGAGGAGAGGGAAACGGAAGAGGAGACCGATGTCGCCCGGTGGAGCAAAAGAAAGGAGATGACCCAACCGATTGTCAAAAATCCTCGCTATTTTTACCCGCTTTCACTTTTTCCCTCAACGTCAGAGTATGAATAATGAAAAAGTTGGAACAGGAAATACGGAAATTCGGAGGATCCCTGCACCGTGCACTGGGGAGAGTGACAAGAAATACCCGGGTAGCTAGTCTTAGGGGAGTGAAGTTGACCCTGGTGCATGTCCGGCAGCAGATGAATGCAATTTTGGACTCTACAGTCGGTACAAAGAAACTCAAAGTTCTTTTGATCAGGACATGATCATGGTCTCCAATCGTTTGTCCTATCCGCCCGATTAAGAGATAACATGACCATCTCCTCCGGCTATTTGCAAAAAGTCGTTTGATCTTGAAACAATCATCATCAAAGTCCAATTTGCAACAACTTATTTCGTGTATTTAACTGAACAAATATTACACGCTAATTTGTTATATTCTTAATGTTTATGATGAACTTACATTGATGACGTAAATTAAAGCTTGTATCAACTCAAAATCTTAGCTTAATACAAAGTTACAGACACGTGGAACCTTGTAACGTCAACTTATGTAACGCTACTACCCACAACTATGTACTAGAATAGAATACATACCACTGAACTAATTAATTATTCATTATAGTTGAACAACTGTCCCATTTTACTAAATTAAAGTCCCGAGATATTGGAATCTTAGCTGAAATAATTTGCATGAAAGATGCAAAACAATCTTTGGTCGAGAGAAAGTTAATCATCATTCCATCCGTCGTCCGGCTGAGCGTCCTGAGATGGGACATAATGAGTGGATCGAGTCGTTTGCCTGTTTAAATCACCAAATCAAATTGTAAAGAAAATTTTAAAACTACATAAGAAATCAATGATTTGCCACCCCCAAATGCATAACACGTATTATTTTAAAAAAATGGAGAAATATAGTCATGCTTAAAGTAAAATGATTAAAACTGAAATGTATTTAAGCCAATTCATTTAAATCCTTCGCACCCGATTCCCCACAATGTCGAGCATCATTCTCATCAAAAACATAAGCATCGTCCCGGGTATGCAAAAAAGAATTAGCAAGAATTCCACTGACCCTGTAGCGTACGGAGGGTAACCATTGCATTGCTTGGGTGCTGACGGCGTTGGTTTCTGCTGAACCTTACTTCCCCCGGACGCTGACTTTAAGCCTTGTTGCTTGCTTCCACTTAAAATTAAAAAGTATAAGCTTATTAGTACTTAGTATTAGAATTAATACAATTTTCTATTTTGGTTGCCTTACGTGTCAAATTGAACTTGCGGTGGTTTCCAGGTATTTGTCGCTTTATCGACTCCATTCTCTCGCTTTGGTTTCAACTCAGGCTCAGGGGAAGGGACTGCAGGTCTGGTTGAACGGGATGGAGGGCAATTACAATGGCGGCAGACCCTACGACTGTCACATCCATGAGGTGTTTCAATATCCATCGGACAGTGGTGGGGATGGTCACAGCAACGGGGAATCAAAACGATGGGATTCTGCCTGTCCTTGTCCTTGTCTCTTCTATGAAATTTTGGAGCATCTGCCAAATTACAAACCAATTAAATAGTAACTTCCTTTAAGCTAAATCATGTTAAATGATACTTCTAACTTACTGCACATATTTACTCGCAAACTGGTGTCTCTTGCTCCACAACAGGCTTTACAGCAGCATCCCTTGCATCCAATGCAGCATCCGATTATGAGAATTACCAATATTGCCAGTGCCAGTGGACCAAAATAATATAGTTCTTCTCTTCCAATAAGATTCCTGAAACAAACGCAATTGAATTCGTAAACCGAAGCTATAGTATAAGGCAACTAATCGCCATTAGACTTACAGCATCAGCTCTTTAAAAGTGTCTATTCTGTCGATACCGTCGATGGTACTACGATCTGAAGTGAATGTTATGGTGCTACGAACGGTCGTAGTAGTGCAATTGATGTCGCTCATCCCGAACAGCGGACGATTAAAAATTACAAGAATTATCAACAAAAAGAGAGGAGGGATTGAATAAAATCCAAAAATGGCTGCTTGTCCGTTACTTTTTTCTGAATAAAATGAATGGCGAATTCCGTGGATTTGCGTAACATTTGCATGCGCTTCTCCGCACTTTCCGTCAGTCTAAGGAGGATTGGAAAATTAGGGCTCCAATTAAACATCATTTACAAATTCTAATTTTCTAGTCTATTCAAAGGTCAAAGACCTGAGAAATAGAGCTTTGTCATGAGTTCACTTTCTGACAAATCAGGACCGGGTTATAACTTTTTTTTTTTTGTATTTTATGGGACCGACTGTTGGAAAAATAGGACATTGTGTATAGCTTGATTACTGAGTCTGCAAAACTTGGGACTCACAGCCTGATTCTTCTGACCTAATATAATTTTTTTTAATGTTAAGAGACAACTAATCGTCTCTAGAAAATCATATCAGGATTTGGGCGTGCAGTATTATACTATAGTAGACTAAATAATTATATAAAACTACGTTTGTGATAATAAAGTAATTTTTCAAAACTTAGATCCTAATTTTTTCGGATACCTCAGCCGGAAATCCTATTTTTTCAGGATTCGGTCCCAAAAAATTAGGACTGAGTCCTGATTTATTCGGATCCTCCTAAGACTACCGGCGCACGTGGGGTTGGAATCTCCCGTCAGAAAAATCCCGCCTCATCCAAGTTGTGAATTCAATAAGTACAAAATGAAACAATAATTACAACATTAGTGGAATTTGACCCTTGACCTTCTAGTGGAGGGTTCAACTCTGACTTCATTACAGTTAAATTAAGGAAGGACAAATGCCTCCGTTCCATTTGATAATTGTCATGAATGAGCTTTGAGGATTTTGTTGTCCGGTGCTTGAGAGCGTGTCGAATTCCCAAGTGCAAGTTGCCCCTGTAGGGATTATTTATGAGCAGAAGAAAGGTCAGTCGACAGGCGCTCACATTTCAACTTTCGCCATTTTCACACATCCCAGAAATCAAGCGTGACGACTGACTCGAAGTTTCTAACAGTTTCCATTTCATCGAGTAATAAAATTCCCAGGGGAGGATGCAAAAGGAATATTCAGTCAAACATTGTTGTAGCCATTGATTTTGCCAATTCTTTTTATTTCCTG
The DNA here is from genome assembly GCA_009869845.1 of Pseudachorutes palmiensis. Lineage (NCBI taxonomy): Eukaryota > Metazoa > Arthropoda > Collembola > Poduromorpha > Neanuridae > Pseudachorutes > Pseudachorutes palmiensis. Next base: position 83,131 of record VNWY01000012.1, on the reverse strand, counting down.
CATTTATGCTTGATTCTGAAAAGTATGAAAATGGCATTCTTCTTTTCTTGCAAATCAGAACAATCGTCCCATGGCTCTTTTACATGGTATTAGGCGCACTCGTAAAATCCGTGTCCAATCTGTATATACGTTTCTTAGCCGAATTTGCTACACTTCAACTTTTAGTGTGTAAGAATTGAAAATTCTGTTATTGAAAAATATATTTCGAATTCATAGCAACATTGTCTGGAGTAGTGTGGATTACATCTGCTCCAGCGACTGATTTCTTTATTCAAAAAGCTGAGATTTACAGAGCAGTTTACAGAACAATCAAATGTTTTGAAGGATCTGTAGGACAGATTTTGCAAAGTCCAAAATGAAAAATGAAAGTTGACTGTAGGTCTTGGATATGTGAATGTGACCCATTCGGCATGGTTACTCAGAATAAGTCAACATATCTCCACTGTAAACTTATCTACCTCGTGTTACATTCGAACAACTTACAAAAAAGTATGAGGCATTAGTAAAACCAGTTGAGGCCCTTAACTTTATAATGAAGGGCCTCAGCAGTGACTCTCTCTCTCTCTACGCTTGTAACTTGTTAGAATTTATACAAACTGTCGTTTTAAAAAACTGGACAGTAATTATTTTCTCTTAATGGACAACCAATTGCTTGAAGCGTCTTTCTTTGATGCTGGAAGGTGAAAGTTTTAGGCCTTTCCTTTCCAAAGTTGAATTTTGACGTAGGCCGTTAATTTAGCACCGTTTGCACTGCGCTTCCACCCCCATGTTCCCAGAAAAGGGGATTATTCTTCGTCAGCTTCTGTATAATTAAAGTTTGGAAATCACTGTCAAATTTTGTTATGAATAATCCCACCACCTGTACTTTCAATATTAGGTTTGTTACCAGCGAGTTCCCTTTTGTAATCCATAATCATAATGAGTAGCATAGTGGACTGCTTTCACCCTGGGGATAGGACAGTAATGGTACTCCCGTGTCATGTCATTGTTCCGTAACCAAGTCAAGTGAATGACCCAAAACAAGGCGCCGAAATTGATTAATAGGAAAATCACCCTCCATCATTATCCGTCCCCCTGGAACAGCCCGGGAAGGAAGACATTGATCCTCATTTCATTATCCATTATTTCCACCCCCTCAATTTACTGTATCTCCCGGCCTACCTGGTCTAATTATACTCATTATTTAATTACTCAATGCATTCAAAATCAAACTGGCAAAATTTCAAAGTTTTAAAGAAGTTTAGGAGACGCCGGTATCACTTTTTGTTTCTGGCATCAACCCCACACGCTTCCCGATGACCTTAGTGACGCTTTACTGCGAAAGACACGTGCAGAAAATCATTAGCTGGGGAAATTATCCCGAGCATCAAGAGACACACCTGTGAATGGAGGGGGCGGACAGACTTGGAAGCCCCACACACTTGCCTCGCCGCATATACACTTTACATCCAGCATCTAAAGTGTCCGAGTGACCTATACCTGTTTGAGTGGAACCTCGAGATCTACCAGCAAATGAACTTCAATTATCAGGCTCAATCAGTCCATCTGCTCCGGTTTCATGTCCATTATCCAAGTCACCCTCTTCCCTTTATATGAAGGTTAAAGTCTTGTGCATGACTAATTAATAGGATTAGAATAGAGGTAACAGAGGCGCTGCTACTTTATTTTTTCATTAAATTGCGTGTCATGGACAAACTAATACTGCTCTTCCAGATGGACTTCAGTCCGTTTCAGGCTGATGACTTTGCTGAGATATCATTGATCATAGAATGATGGGTTGAAATCATTTTATTCCAGTCAGGGCATGGATGAGAATGACTTTGCAAAAGGCTGGGCCACGCTTATTCATCACTGGACCAGTCAATTGAATCATCGTGCCAATAATCCTGGACAGACAAAAGATGGCAATGACTCTTTCGCCATATGTCCATACTTTAAAACTTGTTGCAACGAACAATTGAAAAAATAAAATACTAATTTAAAAATGGGAAAATTTTAATAACTGCCGGATTTTAAAATGGGATTTCTTCAACGGAATTAAGCGTCACACATAATGTTGTATTGACTGATTGTGAGCTATTGATGAGGTTGTAAAAAAAATAATTAATAATTGCATTTATGGACGAGGCCAACAAGGTGTTGTAAAATTAATTGAAAAAACTACCAACGGCTTTATGATTGCCAACCATTCCTTGAAGATGACCCAGTTTGCCATCCAGATGAGGATGGGGATACAGTCTTCCAGCCAGAAGATGCACCGCTGCCGGTTTGCCATCCAGATGAACTGCCAGATTGCCCTGTTTGCCATCCTGATGAGCTGCTTGTTGGCCATCCAGAAGAACTGCTAGACTGTCCGGATTGCCATCCTGATGAACTGCTCGTTGGCCATCCAGAAGAACTGCTAGACTGTCCGGTTTGCCATCCTGATGAACCACTATTTGGCGATGAAGAGGCGCTGGACCTCCACCCATCATTGTTACTTGAGCTGGAACTGGACCAACCATTTCCAGAGTTTCCAGAGTTTCCGGAGTTTCCAGTGTTCCAGCTTGCAGGGGGAGGACCAGGCCTCCATCCACTGTTGCTAGAACTTGATTCCCAACCTGAAATTATTTTTTATTAGAGTTGCTTATTCTTCCTATTCCACTCATCCACTTTTATTCTAAGTTTACCGGATGAAGATGAGCCACTGTTTCCTGTATATCCTCCGGAAGAGGAACTTGATGGCCGTCTTGAGCTTGAGGATGTTTGCCAACCTGCCGACATATTTCATGATATTTCAAGTTACACGCAAGCGTATGTTCGGCTACCTGAATTTCCTGTGTTTCCAGAAGAACCTGAGGATTGCCAGCCATTATTCTGGGGTGGACGCCAACCGGGGGGTGGTCCAGCCTTCCATTCTCCTCCAGAACTTTTCCATCCCCCTCCAGAATTTCCTCCCTGTTGTCCGCCAAAGAGTCTGCTAAGGAATCCGGCGGATGCGACACCGACGACGGCGAGTGTCAATGCTAAGATCACCTGCACAAGTACATGTCGTTTCACAACAGAGTTTAACGTGAAAGGCGTTAATAATTAATTGACCTATTTACCAGGTATTTCATTTTTGCTGAAACCTTAGCAGCCTGAGTTGTGGGAAGAGACTGAATAGCTCAATGAAGCCAAAAGTCCTTTAAATACTAAAGGACAATTGGTATCCACTTAAATTAAATTACAAGATTCACCATGCTTTTAAAATATATGATAAGGAAGAAATAGGAATCAGCGGATTCCTCCTCACTTTACCTTGAAACATGAAGAATACGATTTATTCACATTTATTCACAAAAACACGTAATTTTTCTCCCATGTTCTTATAACGAACATAGTTAACTAGTTTTAATTAAGCCACCATATTTCATTGATCAGGAATATGTGCCATTTTTTATTTGGTAATATCTGGAGTTCCTGTAACAATTTGCATTTTAATTTCCATGGAATAAATTATTTAGTAGGGGTAATGGTAGAAATGCTCATTTTGCTTAACCTAATTCCACGTTCTTTTTGCAATCTCTCCCATTTATTTGGCATCATAGGGCAAAAGATGAAATCTTGGAAGATGGCAATTAACCCTTTCGCCCTCGCAATTGTACTTGATTGCTATATACGTATCCTACAAATACGAAAAAGACGGCAACATTTAATTGTTCGAAAAGTCAATTTCAAAATACCCATTTTATAATTCCACTCTATTGCAAATCCTCAATGAAGCTAAAACCCATCCTCACCAGTTTTTACTTCAAAGCTAAATTATTTCTGATAAGGTCGCGTGTCATCAACTTTCTTCATTAATTTGCAATATGTTCATTGTTGGCCAGACAAGAACAACAGGAAGGTGACAAAAGTCATTCCCACCCCCTTCTGACGTCGACACACGCCCACCAAATCATGCAAGCGTCGGCGTGCGAACGATAATGTCAAACTGTGTCAAGTTTAAGCATTGTGTCCTCTACTTCATTTTGAAGGCGTGGATCTATTTAATTCTCGCTTTCGATTAATTAATACAGCGGCAAATTACACAAACTTAGCATAACCGGCTACAGTAAGGCTAAAGGAAAACCATGAGTCAACAGTATAGATGTCAAGGTCACTCACGGTTCATCGTCATAAGTAAACATTCATGCACTTATTATAAAAAAAATGAACGCAACCCTCAAATCACAATAAATATGTAATAAGCATTATCTGTCGTTCATCATTTTCTTGCGCAAAAAGTCTCTGCTCAAGTTATCGTGAGGCAAAAAAATTTTTGCAATGTGAATGTTACATTGCACAAAGAAGCAAAACCGGTTATTCATTGCAATTGAAAGTTTGACCAAATTCTAATGCTGGTTTACATTGGGCTTGAAAATTGCATTGTTTGGCACATCTTCAGGATGAATTGTGCCCAATCATTTCCTACTTATATACTGCGGCTAAATGAATTCTCGATTTTTGGCTTTTCGCAGGTCCACTTTGCTCTTTACGTAGCAAAGTGGCTCCTGGGATTTGACGTGCCGTATAATTCGTTCCACCGGACTGTAATTATGGGTAACCTTTATATGATTTCGTGGTGGACGACAGTTCAAACTTCATTTGTAAGAGAGTTTCATCCAATTCTTATTGTTAAAATCCCTATTTATGTGGTATTTGATCTTCTGCAGTAGGCCGCTAATGGAAAAAATGTAAGTTTAACACATTTGAACGTCGCTTGGTCTCACCAAGGCCACGTGGCATGTGAAAGGACTCCCAACTGACCAGCGTCCGGTCACTCAAACCAATTACAACTTTTAGCAGGTTTCAAGTGACACGCGACCTCGAAGAGACCACCCTCCCTTTGTTAACCCAAAGTTATTTTTGGAACAAATACTCTTTTGGTCCGGATACGAACTGATTTCCGGTCACCATTTTAATTTTGTCAGATGAAGTTGTCGGCCGGACTATTTGAAATTACTCATTTCGCCTTTCGGGTTTATGCCTCGAAGTATTCTGTTGGTCGCCTTATCGTGTGGCACATTTTGTTCACATTTTATGGATCCTTTTTGTCACATTCAAAAAATTCATGCTAACCAGACTGGGCTGGGACCAAATTCTTATGACGGCGGAGCGTCTTGCCAATTATCCTAAGCTCCCATGTCGTCATTTTTTCGTATTGAGTGACTGGAAAAAATTGTCGTGTGTCGTCAAACTCCCAAAGTACCCCCAACAACGCGACGACTCGCCTGCCATCCTAGACGACTTAGTGTGAATTTTGGTTTGATTATGCCAATGCCATTGTTGGTCGAAGCTCTTCTAGTTTTTAAAAAACCAAGCATTATTTATCAGGTTTCAAAGCACTAATCAGGTTTATGGTGGTGGCGATGCTGTGGCGGCTTTTGGTAGGCGGAGATTGTTCAATATGTTTTATATTTCCTACTCCCCTTTTCATTATATTCATTTGTGTCCTCCACTTGTGTCTCATGGGAAAGCCTTTTATCCTTCACTTTCACTCCAGCGAAGAAAGAAAAGAACCGTCTATTTTTGGAGTATAAAACCGAAAATGATGATGATCGACACCGGCATTGACTGTGGCCACGTGCCATCGGTGGTTTGTCTAATTTGAGATTTAATGGAAGAGGATTTGACTAAAGTTGATGTTGATTGTCATCCCTTTCATCTCTTGAGGGTGCTTTTGTACCCCACCGACACTAGAAGACATGCATTCAATACTTGACACTAATGATTCCCAGTTTGGATGAGTCCCGTCTCACTGAGATCATAGCAAACAAATCCGGAATTAAGTTGAGTGTTGTTCATGCGACGCAGATTATTAATGCTCCAGACGACAGTGACCGTTGGATGGTGGCAACGTCATTTTCCTTGTCCATTAAACTTCCCCATTGATTGATGAAATTAAAAAAGAAAGGATCCCGCCTGGACTCATTATCCCTTATTACAGAAAATGATTTAGAGTATCGACTATAGAGGCTTACATGGAATATCTAACACCATTCACACCACTCATCAATAATTCCAATGGCCTACCTGTTCAACCAACCCGCCAACAATGGGCTGGTTTCGTTTACTAAATGAAAAATGTTCGTTTCCTACCAGGCAAAAGGCAAATTTCCTCGTCATCACTTACTGATTCGGTTAAAACTTTAATGCCATTCTTTTCAAACCCACTCTTGTCACCACCGTCGTAGCTGACTGCAAGGCCAGGAGTTCGGATTTTGTGTCAAAAGAAAAACAAGGACCGCTTGCGTCTATGGGAAAAGATAAATTGCCAAAAATTGAATACAGAAAACGATAACAAAAGATAAGAGTTAATATAGTAGACGCTAGCCTATCCCCCGCTGATGTTTTCTCTTGGGAAAAAGGTATTGGGCAATGAAAAAAATTGCAATGCATCATGTCATTGTTATGCTTATTCTCTGCTTCCTACCCGGGAGTTATTTTTCTCTGTCAATTTGCCTATTCCGAACCCGAAATCTCTCCAAGGAAAATGAACAAGGAAAAATTGAGTGGATGAAGAAGGGGATCGGGACCACGCTTGAGGACAGTTTGTAAATAAATGAGATTCGGGACGGTGTCTATAAAAACCGAACGCGTTTCCTGGAATAAATGTTGAATACGATCCATGCTGTGGCACTACACGAAATTAAAATTCGGAGAAAATAAGCCAATTAATACTTGTTTGGAAGGAAGACCTTATTCATACAAATAAATTGGTACAATTCCAGGAATCAACGGTGGCGTCAATGGCGTCAACATCAGAGTGTGAAAATGCATTGTAATAAAACTTGACGTTCCCAGTTGCATCCATTGAAGGCAGAAATAATGCAGCAGCGGCATCTGTGTGTAAAGAATAGGGGTCGTTTTAGTGAAAATTATTATTGACAAATCCTTTGTCACCATATGCATTTCATTTAACGTAATTTGGAGACGAGTTGGGATGGACAAAAATGGATTGCACGCAATATTTCCCGCCTCCTACTGCCACGCCACCTTAATGACTCAATTAATGGAAGAGCCTTTGGAGCATCTGAGCATGAAAGCTTTTGATTGGTTAGATGGTTTCTGAATTCGTCCACCTGTGTCCATCCAAGTGTCAGTGTCCCCTGGTTAGTCTAAATAATTCAAGCTTTAAAAATAATAGAGAGAGAAAGCCCTTTCAATTGTTTTCCTACGGTTTGGATTAGAAATAATAGCAGAGGTTTTTCAGGGTTTGGCTTATGAATGCATGTCATTGAGAAGAGGTGAGCCCTGTATTATTTTTACAAGTCATTACTAGGGAAGCCGCGCCAGAAGTTTGCGTGACATAAGGTCCCTTCCGTCCAGAACAAAATGCAAAAAGTCTTTGGAGAGCCACAGGTGCAAACATTTCCATGATCTTTACTGGGGATTTTGCTCTGCTGGAGTCCATCGCGTGCCAAATGACACTCGGATAGGAACGCGTAGGAATATAATAGAGATCATCAAAGGGAAAGTTCATATTGAATAGAGTGAATGGTTAATGCGTGTGGATACATCACCACCAAAATAGTACACCCACTGGTCCTATTAATTTGAATCTAGTTTATTCTATTTTCGAATACTCTGCTCTTTATTTTTGACACACCATATGTCCTCCATTGTTTTCGAAATTAGTCACTTGGAGTTGAAGAGAGCGACATCCGTAATTGACAAGTTGACACTGACTGACTCTCCCAGGTTAAGGGACCAACAACTTCCCAGCTTGCTACGGCAGGGAATATTCCTGACTCCGGGGTTTCTCGAATGTCGTCGTGCTTCGAGCAATCGCCCTGAATTGGTAAAGAAATGTTCAACAACGGGACACGCATTTAGAATATACCTTTTGAATGTGTTTATTCCAAGTCATTAGTTGTCCAATGAAATCAGTTTCGTATATTTGTATCTTCCCACGAAGGATGGGCGGAATATTCTTTATATTCAAATACGAAAAAATAAGAAAGCATTTTTCAATTTTGAAAGAAGAAAAGGGTAGAATCAGAATTTGAAGTGATTTCCCTATTGAACAAGATCACTCATCCAAAGAAATAACTAAAGTCTCCCTTTTCAAATCGACACAAAAGGAACAACCCCGTCTTAAGGAAATCTCAGAGCTCAAGGGGTCAGCGTCTCAAACTTTCTTAAGAAATTCAGGATCAAAATGCTCACAAGGAGGTGCATTCATGTATTCTCAAAGCCCAAACACTTTGTTCATAAATACCCGCACCATTTTTTAATTCCTAATTTATAAATTGAAATTCAACACAGTGCCATCACTGCCGCTACCCTAGTTGAACACAAAACTTGATTTACATAACTCGTCTTTGTGCTCAGGTCATTACATATGCATGGCTTCACTCCAATCCATCAATTGATTTCGGCATTTAAATGGGCTTAACTAATGTGTTCCATCGCCAACTAAAAAGGATATGCCACATGTATAGGGAGCGACTACGAAGGTCATTCCTCCAGTTAGTTGCAGGAAGTCTGGGAAGACTGGTGCTAATTAGAGTAAATTAGGAATCGGCATTGATTCTTCCTATAGTGTCTTGAGAACTTTTATAGTTTCTTTCCAGAAATATCATGAAGGCAAGATAATTTAGATATAAAAAAACTCAATTAAATGTTAATCACTTCGTGTGATTTTCAGCCTTCAATGCACACCCTGATGTATTTATTACACGCTTCTATAAAGAAAGCCCCCAAACTAAGAATAAAGCCAAAGCTGTGAATATTTCATTGGGCTGTGTGCAGCGAGTGCAAAGTGGAATCAGAGTTCCGTAAACAACGACGTCGTCGGAGTCTTTGACTTTATCCGTGACATTGCCATTCAAGTGTTAAGATTCAGGATGGACCGATGACACGAAGCGCTTGACAAGATTGAAATATTAATCACCACGCCGGGAGAAATGGCATGAACGATGATTTAATTTTTCTAATGGCTTTGTTTCCAAAACTTCCAAAAGGAGACAGTCCCTAGAGGATTGAATCCTAATCCAGTTCGAATAATTTGGAGTAAAATAGTTAAACCTTATGTTTGTCCTAGAGATTTTTTGTATTTTGTCATCATCATCCCTTGATCTATCTTTCTCCGTTGAAGTTTTTAAAAAGCGTCAGTATTATACGGATGACGAGGGGAACCTCAAAGCTTCTTTTTGTGAGCACTTGTCAAGAGTAGAATAAACATTGACACTCTGCCCAAGAGCACCTGTACGTCATTAACCCTCAAACGCTGAACCTTCCGGAAAAGGATTAGCCTCGATTACCTAACTTCTGCTACCACCGCAGTGGGAATTCTAGCAGTGAGACGCAGCCGACGCTGCGTGATTTCTCCAAATCCTCGTACACCACTCCTGACACAGGTGGAGGTGACTCTTCCCACCCGAATTTGTGTTAATTAATCTCTCATATAAAAGTCCTTTGTTGTCATTAGACCACAGGATTGGAGGATATCACGCATTTCCTCCACTCCTTTTGTTCACAGTCACTTTTGTTTAGAACAAAGACGGGATTTATGGAAAATCAATAGTCATACTATTAGCATTAACACACACGGAGGAACGACAGTGAGGTGTTAGTCACCTTAGACGAACTTTAGTTCGTTCAGCTAACGTGACGCGTGTCCGGCTGCATTGATGAATCAACGCTAATACCAAAAATTAACCGTTTGAAACAATAGCTTCCTCACGCAATGGTGTACGTAAATTCATCCGTCCAGCAATTTGTCTTTTAGATATAAATTCACGATAATTCTACATTAATAAACAGTTCAACTTGCATTCAAACGGAGTCTTCAGTTTGTCATTTAAATGGATTGCGTCAACATTTTTCCCATTCCAAGTGGTTTAACTTTGAATAAGTGAAGTAAAAGGCTTTTTAATTGAGAAGAAGACGAAGCGTTCAGGGTGGGGTCACAAGGGATATTTTTCCTTGTCAAAGTCCTGCATTTCTGGAACTGTTAATCTAGGAAAGCGAACTCCCTTGGATCACTTTGCTGTCAATGTTTCCCCTTTAGCACCAATTCAGATTTCTCGGGGTCTTGTCCCCTTTCGAAACACACCTCCGCGTCCATCACTCTCCGCCTGTCACTTCGTACAAGAATTCCACTACCAACGCTTACTGAAGGAGTCAAATTCATAAGAATGGTAGTGGAATTCACATGGGTGACGCTGCTGTGATTTATTATGGTATGGTATAATGCAATTCTGGACTTTCAAACACTCCATCCACATTCTTCAATTCAACAGGGAAAGTTGGCAGGAATAAGAACTCTGTTGACAAAAGGATGAATAGAATTTCACCCATAATGATCCGCTCCATGGGAAAAGCATCAAGAGTCGCGTGCATACAAATGTCAACTTACAATTCGTCTTCTTAACTTATACTTGGGTTATGATTTTGATTCAGAATGGTAGCTGTGACTACCTTACACTATTTACTCGAGGTCAGTTCAACATGTGACCATTTCGATAAAAAAAAACCACTGAATAATAGGAACTGCAAAGGAAGATAATGGAGTGTCAATGTTATATGACTTTGAATTACGCAAAGGAAGTATTTCAATGTCCATTTGATACTCTGTTACATGCAATGTTGTTTGAACAGTCTGCGCTGAAGTCATTGTTCCCTCCAAATGTCAACGTCTGACTCAGCAGAATCAGCCTTATCCCACCATTTCCTGTGTTTTTCGTAAATGACCATTCCAATCAATTTGTAGAGCTAAGGTTTTAAAAATAAAGTGCCTTAAAGTGACACAAAAGTATTACCCTTACAAAGGAAACAGATTTGGGGAAACAGAGGTCAGCTTTCTCTTTCATCTCCTCACTCTCATTTTTAAGGACATGGATTACTTATCTCTGGCTCCGAATGGTATCCTACACAATTGGAAGTGAGGGCATTAAAGGAAGGCTCAGAGATTCAGAGGATGATGCTCAATTCAAGTCATTTTCAGACGAAAGACGAATCAGAAGTTAAATGAGCACGTAACGTTGCTTAATGTAGCTATCCAATGACATCATCAGTTACTCTCCAGATAGTGGTTCAACCCGACGGTACACCGTAGTAGAAGTCTGATACTTATTTTACTCCAGCATCCGGGTCTTCCTTCAAAAATAAATTGCTGAAAAAGAGGAAGACATTTATTCACCGAAACCTTGAAGCGAAGGGAAACGAAAAGTCTATTTAACATTTAACTAAAAGGGAAGTAAATTGAAACGTTGGAACCGCATTCCTATAAAGTGTGTGAAAGTTTTATGATATTTGCAGGCATATCAACGCCCATATGAACTGTCCTTCCGACTTCCTCACTTTTTCTTGAAGAAAGGAACGATAGCTCACATTTTACTGACTGAATTATCATGATAAAGGATTTGAACTTCTTCTTTTACCGTCCTCTCGTAAAATTCGGTATAGAGGAAGAGTGTGTTCCCTTATGAAACCCGAAATGTTCATAATAATCTTCAAAACTGGAACTGGCGTCCCCTTCTGTGGCTTACCACTTTTGCAAATCATCGCTTCCTCTAAACATGTCTCAGGAAGTCATGCTGGGATACCAGGGGGTCATTGAAGTCAGGGGCACATGGAATTCACAAAATAAGTTCACCTTATTTATTCCATCTTCTTTTTTCCAAACAAGTGTTTTTTATTCTTATTTCCTGCAGTAGTCTCCCCAGTGCTCCTCCTGTTCTAATATAACTACTTGGATTTTATGATAATCTCCCGGGATGAGTCATGTCTCATAAGGTTTTATGTTTATTTTCTCCAAGGGAAAGGAGACACTTTCACTCTATTCAACTTCCCTCTCAAATCATTAGGGCAAAGCCTCTTCTTATTGCCAAACTTCCTTAGAAATCAGACAGACATGAGTTCAGACTCAAGCCACTGGCGTCGTCTTCGACCCAACTTATTACTAAATCACTACATTTTTTCGGGAAATTAGCTTTTCTAGGAGAAGGAAGATTTTGTGGGCTTAATTCCAAGAAGACTTTATAATATAATGGTTGGGATTAGATGTAAAAAAAGAGTTTATGCATTCCAGAAGTGGCACTGTTGGCGAAGGCTTGTCACTTTCAGGACCAAAGAGCTGTTGAAGTCAAATTAGTGGGTGTTAATTACTCTTAAATTTCCATTGCGCTATAAATTATATAGCCAAGGTTGCAAATGCAGACGCGAAATTTGCATATTTGTGCTCATCATGGTCTCACCGAAATGGATGAAAACAAGGTCTAAGAATTAATGTTCCACTTGCTTTCTAATGTAGTGTGCGATATTTAGTGAAAGCAGAGAATTTACTTGATTTGATGAATTAATGATTTAATTTAATTTGTATAATGTCCTCTCATGTTTCTTCACACCTTGATCTAGTAATTACCATTGCCAAAACAAAGTTGATTGACAAGTTTAATTGGCTAATAGACAAAACTCAATCTTGCTACGATCTAGTTCTACCACTGAACAAAATTGACGATTCTTGTCACAAATTGATGTCAATGTCATTTTGCTTGTTACGAACTCCTTAACTTTTTCCAGTGTTCACATCAGACTTTGTCAAAGGATGCGGTTAATTTCTTTCTAATGACAGAAATATTGCCACCATTTGGGTCTGCGTGCGTGTACGGAATTCCGGTTGTTGGTCATTTGAGATGTCAGAGACGAGCCAAAATTATGAAACGAGCGAAAAATAATGGGAATACAAATTATTAGAAGAATAACTTTCAGGCATTAGGAAATCCACCTGTAATTTGGCCAACAACATGGAAGTAGCAAACTACTCTTTGCCTACTCGCAAACTTACAATTAGGGAGCAGTCGTTGTTTTTTGTTCTTCGACAAATTGAAGAAGGAAACAGGCCATTACAAATGACAAAATGACGGCCGAGGTGGTGCATAGAGACGCATTGGACGAACGCTAATGGAGTGCGATATCACGTTTGATTATGAATATGGAATTTGCTTTGCCGCAACTGTAATATCGCAATTTGGGGTAGGTGTTGTGAACACGCATGTCAAACGGCGTTGTGTACAATGGTTGACGCCGGGGGTAGTGATTTGGTTACATAAAGTAGTCGTTGCGTTTTGCCACAATTATTCATGTCAGCCTTCAAAACTGGATTACAATTCACTGTTATCGTCAGGAAGGGATATGCAATTCTCACGCTTAATATTTATGTCACACTCCTTGGGTCAACGGAAGAAATTGTCTCGCCAATACTTTCAATTTTTGATCCCTTTGCCAAAATATTTGGCCATATAAATACAGGGAGGGTTGAACTGTTAGAGCATCATTCCTTGGTTTGCTTTATTTGTGCAAATAACTCAAATCCAAATAAGCATCAACATGAACAAAGCACTGGTGAGGATTATAATCGGCTACTAATAGCTAACTCGGATTTTATCCCTCACTTCATTCATTTTTACATTTGGAATTTTACAGATTCTTGTCCTCATCTTCGCCTTTGTCGCCGTTGCTTCTGCCGGATATTATCGGGGTTACGGACACGGTTACGGGTATCGCCCTTATTACCGGTCATACAGGCCTGTCGTCTACTTTTCAGGAGGTTATGGTCATGGGCATGGTGGCTACGGCTATGGACGGGGCTATGGCCACTACGGATGAGCTAATGAGAGTTCCACTTATTCTTCTATCAAAAATACTCCAGGTCTTCTATAGTTCAAAACTACGTTGATTTTCGATTTCAACAAAAGTCAAGTCCAAATGACAGTCAAAAAGTCCAATCTATACTCTTAACAATACAATTTGCATTTCCTGAGTATTTTCCTCCATTTTGCATTCGAAAAAATAAACTCGGTAAAAGATATATTTGTTGGAAGCGTGTGTCTCACGGATTTCTGGCACGTCCATCGTCGCCCTGTACTAGCAAGGACCATAAAATACTTGGGGAACATACGAGATTCTTCAAATTTTTCCATGAGAAAATGTTACGACAGGGAAAAGTCAGAAGAAGGGATTCCAGATTCTTTGGGACAATGATTTATTCCTTAGTTTCGGCAGTCCAAACTGCAAGTTCTAAGAGGAAGAGGACGCGTGTTTCTATCTTCATACTCCATCGATAACTACAAAGTGTCGAAAACAAATGTTCAGATAAGAACTTTGCTTCTGTCCTAATTGAAAAAATTTACTACGCCTCAAGTCGAAGGCGTGAACAAGGTGTCCAGAAATTAGACGAATATTTATTATCCCTCTCATGCAGCGGAAGTTAGAACTTCAAATCCGGCATTCTCAATGTAGGCTCAAAGCATGTATAAGCTTAGCTTCACTCCATTTGGAAAACTAAAAGGAAAATCAAAAATGAGAAAATTGTTTGGGGTTGTAAAATATTAGATCTGATATCTATTTATGTGGATGCATAAAATTTTCAATTTGGGGAAAGCATTCATTTATCTTATCACTTTCCGTTCCTTTAAAACTTAATTTCCTAATATAAATTAGCAGTAAACTTTTTTGAAAATTAAATTATAAATGAAATGCAATTGTGGAGGGAATAAAGTTTTATGCTTACGTATTATGGCCCAGTTTATTTTCTTCGCTATCATCTGGAGAAAGTAGTTTATTTTCTTCGCTATCATCTGGAGAAAGTAAATAACCTACACATGAAAAGTGGGGTAAATGTGGGGCGTAATTTATGCCGTAGCTGTTGTGAAGTCCAAGTCAAGTAAATATGACTTAAAATCAGTTAACCGATATTCAATTTTGTTTAAAGATTAAACTCCTTGTGATTCACATCGAAACTCTTGAAGCTTTTTAATACAAATTAAAAACGTTAGCCGAGAAATTTTCCCATATGGAACAATAAGAGTGGAAAAAGCATTAAATTTTCACTGCTTTTTATTTAGCTGGACATTAATGGTTTTGGTTCGTTAAAGCCGCTGCAACAAAAAGAGATTTTTTGATTCTTAACCTGTCATGATACAAGTACTTTTCGTTTTGATGGTTATGACCTCACTATTCAATTCAATGTGGGAACGAATAAGGTTCAGTATTCTCGACCACACCTGCCGAACAAACAAAGATACAGGTAATAAAATTTAGCGTAAAAATCAAGAAACGCAAAAAAATAAGTTCTCAACCCTTTTTCATTAACGTTGAATTTTGTCGTTACTACCAAACCTTCAAATCGAATCTAATTGACAATTATTAGAAAAACTCAATGAGCAGGAGATGGGAGCGTCCCATAAAATTCACCCCACAAGGAAAGCCGCTTTTAAAACTCATCATTCAACTTTTCATTCTCGTTCTAACCTACAGGAAAAGAGGTGAGACTTTTTAAATTATGTTGAGGCAGGGAGTCACTTCCAATATGAAGCAGCGACTATAAATGATGGGTGTCGGGATCTAACTTTAATTTCCGCGGTTTGCTATGCGTTCAGGCTTTTGAATTTTTTTATCCGGAAGATTGCAAATCGGGTTCATTTCATATGATTTGCATAATGGGACCTTTCGGATAAATGAAAAGACTTCAATTCAGCCACTGGTTCTGTTGGTGGCTCAGGGTGGGGGATGAGGATGACAAAATGACATCCATTTGTTACTCCCTGTAACTAAAACGAGGAGAGGAAGGAAGATGACAATTCCGGTGAATTGCTTTCTCCTTTTATAAAGTTTCTAAGGTTTTATGATTCAATTTAGACTAGAAAGAGATACAAGGGATATGCAAAAGGGGAACGCAAATTTGGATAAATTAGGATAATTCTGTAGTATACTGTAAACTCTGGATCCTTCATATGGACATTACAACCGAATTTAAGATCTTCTGTCACTTTCCCTTTTATATTCATGGCTTCAGTCATTCCAGGGGAGAGGGTACACACGTATAACGCAGACACCCTTTCGTAATTGCTCATCGTCCTGTTTTCAATTTCAAACTTTCATCAAACTGCCGAATTTCACTTTATATCTGCATGTCTATCTCAGTCAGCCAGAATAGAACACCATAGAATTTGCATAGAATAATCAAACAGTAGTCTAGAAATTAAGGGAATTGGGAACCTGCAACAACAATTTTGATTTCCCACAAAAACAACAGTTTCTGACGAGTATAATGGAGTAGAAGGTGTGTTTAGATCCAAGAGGAGCTTATTATTAGAGGTTTTGGATTAGAGCTCTTTCACTTCCCAAAATCTAATTTTCCGGAATTGGATTTATAACTTGAAATTCTCTTTTGACCTATCATAACATTTTGGGAAAGTTTTCATTTGTTCACAAACTTAGTTAGCTGCACGCCTCCATCCAAAAATACTTTTAACTTACCATGTCAAGGAGTCATTAATCTCCCGAGATGATGATGAATGCAAACTCTCCCTGGACTCCTTAGTAAAAGACAACAAAGCAAGGCGTAATCATTAGTTTGGGAAAACACAACACAATTCATTTGGTCGGATGATTTGATTATACCACCAAGTGCATTTGGAATATAGCTATATAGACTCTCCCTTTCAAACTTCATCTTCTGACAACCATTTCATCCGAAAATTCTCTCGGGTTTTGATTTTAAATTCCATTTTGGAGTAGGAGATGGTGATTACTAATGAAAAACTAAAGGAATAGAGAAAGAGGTAAGGACGGAAATAAATCTAATCTTCAACAGAGAGTGAACAACATTCAAAGGCTCATAAGTCAAACTCCAAAATAGGAGAAAGTAGAAAGCAACAGGAAACTTTTCTTTTCAGTCAAAATGAAAGAGGAAAAGGCGTTGGATGTCGTAGTGGCGGTAAGGAAAAATTAGCTTTAAAATTAACATTAACCTTGCTATTTCATATTTTGAACTTGCAATCTGATACAAAGAGAATTCAAAATGCCTGAGTTCTTGATGAAATACCCAAAGTGTTGCGTGTGAGGTAGAGCCTGGTGGGAATTTTAGCTAGCCTTCTGGTTTCAAATAGGTTAAACCCTACGACAAATTTTAAGTCTGAAATGCAAAATTTTCCATTTACTAAAGTTGTGTGATGTGACAGTTATTCTAATGTTTTGCATGAGTGGCCTTTTCCTTTTGTAATATCCCCTACCTCGCCTCTTGTTGATGTCATCTTTCTCCCGTGTGACCATCCACCACCACCCCGACACTTTCTCCATTATCCCAAATCCGAAACTGAAGAAGAAACAGGATTTATGACTTGTCTAAAATAAAGAGAATAAGATTTATGAAAGATATGATAATCATAGAGATTGAGTTACGTTGTTGGTTTCGTCTGACTTCATTCTCTCCTTCCTCCTTGGCGCAGCCAAGTTGAAATCTTGACATGTCATAAGTTACCAATAATTAATCACATTGTTGTAAGCAAAGGGAGGTGCTGGTTTGGTGCTGCCGGAATTAATGAAGTCTTTGCGTAGTAAACACACCCTCTCCTGGCCTATATTTGTTTCCAACTATATTTTTGACACTGTTTGACAGATCTCTGTAGGCATTACACGGAGAGAGCAAAACTTGAACCCTTCGGAAGGAATAAATGAATAAGGATGCTTTCTCCCTCAGTCAAAGATAAATTTCAAAAAATCTGAATTCATTTCCTTTAAATTATTTTTTCTATAACCGAACGCTAATGAGTTTCCTAATTTTTCATTTCCTGTCAATGTCGAATATTGACGAGGGGAATGTTACTTCCGTCAAGATGTGACTGGAAAGGAGTAGTATTTTCTGCCACTTCTTTCTCCCTAATGCTCTAGAATCCACTCTATTCATATCAGTTTTATCTTTTCTCTTTCACCGTTTCCAGTTTTATGACATTTTAGAGTCAAAGTCATAAAATTGAGAGGAATTGAGGAGAGACGGGGATGACACGGGTAATATGTAGCTTTCTCCGTTTCCTCTCTGCAAAAGTAATCTTACGGGCTAAAGATATGCGGGTGAGGCTTTCCTATTAAATCCTATCAGAGTCCTGAAATCTTCATCTAGTGCGTGGCCTCATCATCTTCCCAAAAAGATCCTCGTGATCACCCGCCACTTCCACCATTCCTCCTTCACAATTCACACAGACAAATCCGGGTGTCGTAAACCAACCGGATTGGGTAGGCTACAAAGGAAATCTTTTATTGCTAAGAACACATACACACATAGGAAGCAGCTTCTGGTTCAATCAAGCTCCGTCTTTTAACCAGAATTCAGGGCTTACTGCCTTCACATTGGCTAAACTGAGATTTAATCTAATGGGAACTCTCAAATCATACTTGTCGAAGGTGACCGGAATGAAGTGTACTCCTTGGAATTTATTTTAAAGTTTCAGTCCGGGTTTAAAGTAATTTACTTTTCACCACGACGAATTCTGTCCTTGTGTTACTCTTAAATTTTAATAATGGAAAAATTAAGCAATTTTCAACAAAAGGGAAAGAGCAAATAAGGCTTGAAATCTCGTAACCCTAAACTTGGGTTCCTAATAATAAAAAGTTAAAATGAATGGATTCACTATTTGTCAAGTTTAAAAAAGTGAAAGAGAAGCACAATAGAAGGAGACAAGATTGAAACTGAATCAGGACGTCCTTTTGCCTAAATCATTCCATTAGGATTTTATATTTTCCAGTGCAAAATAGAAGCAGAGAGAAGAAGAAGAGCGAGCACATTTATTACTTTTTAGAGCCTTCATTGTGTATTGTTCACATATGTGTGGGATATCCAACGAAGGGATAGCCCCTCGTATTACACCGAAATCACTTTCCCTCCTTCAACTTTTTACCCTTAGATTCCAAATTTCATTTATGAGAAGGACACAGGGAGGCAGGAGACGTGGATTATCATTTTCAAGTGGTTGGGATTCTATTGAAACCAAAACCACACGAACAACAAACGGCGAAAGCAACAATAAAAAAAAAGTTTCACATTTCTAATCTACGAACCTTTTCCTTTCTTTCTGAAATTCAATTTTTCTATTATTATATTCACTCGGCTGAAAAATTGTCTCCAAAGTACATTTTTTATGATTTGTGGCTCTTGATGTGGACCCACTTTTTGGAGAAATTGGACGATAAATACTTCAGAGACTCCATTGCATGCAATGGCAAGTGCACTGTAGTGGAGAGGTGGCGATAGATTTGCAATTATGCACTGTGAAGGTGACAGAAGTGAAAGACGGATTGACACATTCTCTGGTACACTGTAGTAATGGAGTCAAAGAAGAAACGTCGTAGCATGTTTTTTTAACAATCCAGGCAACTTTGAACGCTGAAAATTGGTTGCACCCCTGTGTATAAAAAAGCCAAAATGTCAATTGGAATGTTTGAGTTGATGGCAATACTTTAAGAATTTCCTAGTTTGAAAATCCGGAAAAGAGAAAGCTACATCGTTTTTCTGAAAGTGACGGATACTCTTGACTCCATGGTTGTCCGTTGTTTAGCTCAATGAGTATTCAAGATGACTTCATTCGGCTTTTTATTATTATTCTTTCTTTGTTTGGTTGTCCAACAATGCTCCCATTCAATTTGTTAAACGTGCACTTGCCGACAGCCTTTTTTACATTGATAAAATAAAACTTTTCTGGACGCAAGTGCAAATGGCACTGGGATTTTATTCCATATAGCGGATCATGATCCGGGACTCCTCATTTTGCGGCCATGAAAAATCCTCACCAAAGCCTAAATTCATTTATTTTATGACAGACAGGTTGAGTGTGTTCTAGATCCAGACGGATCCAAATTATTAAAAAAGAACACAACCGTTACTTACTGCTATTTATTTGAATCTGAGCTTTTCTAGACCGAAAACCGCACCCGGTCACATCTGTCACAATTATCTTCACACCCAAAAAATCCACCATTCCCTTATATATTCTGCCGGATTAAAGAACCAAAGTTTTTAGGACCCAACTGAAAAAAAGTAAACATTAAAGTTAACATGCCTGAATAAATGTGAAAAGCACAGTCAGAAAAAATCCTAATTCTTTAAGAGAAGGCATGATCCCTGGTGATAATTTACCATTTTACGAAGGTTTACTAGTTTGCTGGTAGTGTGCGTACACCAGCGCTTAACCTTGACTTGAGGTCAGATTTTGGGGATGAGCTACGGCGCTCGTGCGGAAGTGAAAGATACAGACATGAGAAATTGAATCATTTATTCCAACCTATTCGTTCCTATATTTTTTGTCAGTAAATAGGTTGACGTTAAGCATCCGTTTAGGTACTTTAGGGAAATTGCAAAGTTTCCTGCTCCTTTATCTCCTGCCCTTTCTGTAGAGAAAGCGTTTGTCCAAAAATGCATTTCGCATAATCATATCATTACGTAGGAGACAGAGCAGCGATCCCTCCAAGCCCTGTTGACAGACAGCAATTTCCTTTGAGCGTATATAGATGAAAAGATGGGACTATTTTTTGGGTAAAGAATCAATGACAACTCGATTTTTCATGTCTAATGAATCATGAATACTCTAGTTGTGCTTACTTGTTTGACTGGAGAAAAGCTAGAAGAAGCGATGGCCAAGGGCGAGACCCGGGTAGATTTATTTTTCCTTACAAATGGTTGAATCAGAAAATATCGTTTACGGTCATAAGTAAAAGGAGAAACCTTATGAATAAGTTAAAGCATTCACAAGTCCACGTGAAAGCGGAGGGAGGCACCCGGCGGAGTCTTTAGATGATGACACTTGGGTTTGTCGTCCATGACCGCATCTAATAAGAGCAAAGCAATCTCATCAGAAGAATGGTGGGATGGCTATGATCTACGCACATTAGACCATTATTATAATTTCTAATTCCAAACCTTTAGTTATCATCATCTGATTCTGAAAGTGCAAGGAATCACACATGTGAAAACAGATGAGTGTCCAAATGGTCAATTATTGTCATATTAGAAATGATTTATCTGATGGGTTTTCCAGGAGAAAACTGAAACTTTGAGTAAGGGGCTTTCACTTTGGATGTCGCCATGTCCCTATACTTCCAGTATTTCTGTATCTTTTGACCATTTCCGTTATTAATCCACACTTCGTGGGACAATTATTATGGGGGAACTTCTTCATAAATTTCCATGATTCCATTGTTCACTCCGTTCCGCCACGCTTCTTTCCTGTGGCTTTTGACTCACGTTAAGTACCTTTCCAACTGTCTCCTTTCCTTCCTCTTACATACAATTCCCATTTTCACCAAATTACTTTATCCAACTTTTCTGCATAATTACTCCCACTTTCACCACTAGAAGAAATTGAGGGGCACACACGAGTGTAGGGAAAGTCAAAGTTAATTTGAAGTATTATGACATCCGAGATGTTGGAGGCTATGTGCTATAAAATGATCAAATTGGTGGAAAGCTTTTTCCTCATGAAATTGACAGTTAGTAGTCGGACGGTGAGTATTTATGTCTTAGCCATGTCCAATTGAGCTTTGTAAAGGATCACATGTTTACTCCATTTTGAAGCTTCTCCATATTTATAAATGTGTGGGATATTGTTGACTTCCGATTCTGACCTTGGTTCAGATCTATTCAACACCCCTTGGTCAATTTTATTTTACAGTTGAGTGAATTTTGATGACCCAGGCCAGGGGTTTTAATGTCCTCTTGAGGAAATGGGCAGAATGCTGTGTGATGCTTTAATTTCATTAGGAGTGGTATACAAGGGCACTTCAACTAAATCAAAATATCGGATGGACTCTGGAATTGTAGTTTGAAGGATACAAACTCTTAAGCACGGGGTTTATGGATTCAAAAGCCTTGAGCGGATACCCTTGAACTTGAGGCTGTGAAATCTAAGACAAAGCTTGGGAAATCTTATCAAAAACTAACAATTGACGCCTTTTCTCTTAGGCATTTGCAAAAGTACGTAGAGACGACAGTGTTATCAGGATACATTACTTTATCTATTGAAGCAGCATCAAACTGCTAAGTCATGCGTTTTTTTGTTTGCTGCCATTGTAGTATAGTCAATATCAAGTGGAGAGAATTTCTCGACTCTTCTTATCAGATCAGAATGGCTTGCAAATCATTTTGCACAGGGTTTTATTGCCAGTGAACCCAGTGACCCCATAAAATTAGTTGCACTCGTTGTAACATTGTGAGGAGGTTTTTGTCTCAGAGGAAGGATTAAATGACATCTACGCCATAGGAGAAATACTTTTATCAGCGGAAATAATTTCAATTCGAACGTCACTGGTTGGAATCAATGGAGACTGACGAAACATAACTTATTATGATTTGTTTGATGGCATAGCGGGTCGAGGGTCAATTGTGTCTTGGCCTGAGTACCATCGGGCTTCTGAACCTCGACCCACTCATTCATTAGTTGAACGACAACCGGCGCCGGCGTACTGGCTGTGAAACAAGGTTGACTATTCTTCATTTGGCAATTCCCCCATCCCACACAAAGGAAGGAGATTTTCAATATCAGAATTGTTTACGAAGATAGTCCAATTGACTAAAGAACAGAATTTTCCCCTGAGGGATACTCTGATCTGTATTTCATGGCACAGTGGCCACTTTGTCTTTCTTAATGCAGGCAGTCTGAGATTCTCACCAATAAGTCGCATTATAATTCGTCCCAAAGGATGCCCCAAAGGACGGACAATACATAATTTCCGCGTGTATTCACATGGAAATATGCACAATTGGAATTACGATAAATTGGTTCATATTTTTGTCGCCTTGTTGAAATTGCGAAGTTTGTGAAGAATTGATTGGCTTTGAGCCATGCTTCGATTATCCCATACCCTCCTACACCGCACTTGATTTAGCATAGCAAAACTAAAAAGTGTGAAGTCCCAGCGTCTTCTTCAGAATGGGGTTTCAAGAAGATCTGATTCTTTGAATTATGAAGCGTGTCTGGAAATTCATTGTGCTATGCCAATTTTGCCAGTCATTAATGATGCTTTCGGAATTTCCATATTGCCTTGTGTATTGTATAGCTTCTTAAAGCTTCGACGTTGTCCTTGTCAAAAGTTTACCTAAAGTTTTCTTATTGTTGACGTTTGTTTAAGCACAGCATTGTTTCCTTCAAGTGGACACGGACCGACCGTCATACCCCCGAAATTGTTACGGTAGGTTGGGTCCAAAGGATAAAATCTTCACAAGTTTAATTTTAGCGATAAAACTGTACACAATTTCAGTGTCAAACTAACCCTCCTTCAGAAGGCACTGCGGTTCTGTGTTCTGGAAAACTATAGCTGTAACTAAAATGGCAAGTTCAAAACTCACTCGGCTCGTATCAATCGTCGCCACCATTTTGTCCACAGTTCTGGAACTTATTTTGTCCATAGTTCTATCAGTGTCAATCGCTCCAATGCTATTTCTCCTCTGGTTTGTGAATGAACTTATACGTTTCATAGTTTCCTCCATATTTTACCTCCAAGGTCGAAACCCCGCAAATCCAAAATTGACATTAGTCTCTGAAGGTGCTGATGCAATTTGGGCATTCAGAAAGGCAGGGAACAGTCGCAATATAATAATTCTCTACGTGTACAATTCCCATATGAATCTTGATACGTTTAGAAAAAACTACTACAACAAAGTTATTCAATACGTTGGTTCTAACGGCACAAAGCCTTATCAAAAACTGACAAAGACATTTCGACGGAAATTTGGATACTACTGCTGGGAAGAATGCAAACATTTCGACATCCAGAACCACATTCGAAGTATTCATGCGACTGACGATGCCAATTCAAGAATTGTGACAGAATCGGAAGTGCTCAAATTCTTGAGCACTCTTACCAACGACATGGACGGGGAACGACCTCAGTGGGAAGAGATCATTATTCCAAGATTTGCGTATGATGATGATGATAAAGCTGGCCAAACTCCTGAGCGGGGTGCAAGGATTTACAGGTCTCATCACGCATTTATGGTAAAATTCCAATAAAATAAAATTCCAAAGCAAATTAACTTTAGAAGGTGCATTAAATGTCAATCTATATTGCGCAGGACGGATGCTCAAACCTTCTTATGGCGGGAAGCTGCATGGGTGATTCAAGCAAACGCTTCCCTTACGTTTTGGACCCGACTGCACCGACTAAAATTGCAACATGGAAGCAAACGCTTTACAAGGTCACGTGCGTCGTTCTGGGCCTGACAACTGTTGTCAAGACTATTTACTATGCATCCCGTATCAAGAGCCGGTTTCTTATGAAGACTTATTCAGGGAAGCAGAACTTTGCTTGGTCTCCTCCATTGGATTTGAGCATTATTAGAAGTATTAGAGAGAGGACGAGCGTGAGCGTTCCTGCAATTTTGTCGTCGGCGACTATCGGTGCACTGAAGAAATTGGAAGAAACGTTTCCAAATAAGAACAAAAGACAAACTTCCGATACAAAGTCGATGTCGCTGGGCCTTGTTGGAGCCATTCTTCCATACCCGGATATTCATCCTAGAAACCGATTCACAGTGGTGAATTTCACAACAACCGGAGCTGCAGATGGGAATAGGATGACACGACTCACAAGAACGCAGAAGGACATGAGGAAGTTAACCCAAAGTCCCGAAGGACTCGTAGCATATACAGTCTTCCAAATATTTGGGAAACTGCCTGCATTTATGATCCAGTTGTTGCTGGGTTCAGCGAGGACGCCCTTAATCTACAGTAACGTCCCTTGGGCATCTCAAACTGTGAAGCTTTGGGACCAGGAGGTCAGTGACGTTGCAGGATGGATGCCGTTACTCACATTTGCAGGTAGGGTGGATTATTTTGAAAATAGCTGAGGGTCATGTAAGGGACTAACTTTTGTTTATTCTCTGGGTCAGGTGTGGGACTTCTGAGTGTCACTTACACCAACAAGGTGCGCTTGTGCGTTATCAACGACGAGGAGTGCCTGTCTGAGGAAGAAGTTCGATTTCTAATAAAAGAAGTCCAAAATGAAATTCAACTTCTCTTCGACGATGCTTCAGTAGTGCCTCATTTTAAAGACAAATCCCTTCTAAATGCTTGAAATCCGTTTCTTTTAATAAATAAATAAATAAATAGTATCCATCTAATTGTTTGCAATCAATTTACAAGGTCGGCCATTTTGGAAGGAGCTAAATTTTTCAGGCAGCACAAATAATTTGCAGTTCCGTTGGTATGCGTGTCTTCTATACACCAGAATGAACTTTTCAATTCTTCGGAAGCACTGCACGGCGCTTCGGTTGGTAATTGACAAGAGGTGAACCTGCATGTCCGATTTTCTTAATAGAAATTAAAAAGATGATATTAATTAAATTAATTAAAAGGATAATAACTGAGAATTGAAAACAATGCTTAACTTACTCGGGGTGTCTGAACATCCGCATAAGACAATCAACGCCGAAATTATCAATGCAATGGATAACCTCATTATGGCGGTGTTGATTAAACAATTACAAGACCTCCGACTCCGGAACAAGCGGAACAGAAACTGACTAACAACTGTATTCACTCTTTTGGCTTTTATTTCACTTTTATTGACTTTGTCCATGAGTTCGTACAACTTGAATTTGCTGAAGCACGCCAATTCGAGGTTCAAGCTCTGCAAAACTCATAGGTCATGACAAATTAGGTTAAGGCAACATCCTGACATTCATCACAAAAGACTGAAGAGCAACAATGGCCTTGGATTTAATCCTGAGCTTTCAGAGTAAAGGTATTCACACGCCCTTAACCTTCAACTCTTAATTAATTAGTATTACAATTGAGGTTTCCACAATGCTTACGCATAGAAAAGGTGAGAATGACAGGGTTTCTTATAGTCCTTGGATTACATGCTGCTTCCATATCTTATTCCTCTGTTACATTTTCACAAAACAATTCCAAGCCGGCATAAAATATTACAACGTAATTTCGATAATAAGGAAGGCGGCGGGCCATGGAATAAATTGTTCCACAATGTACAACTTTTCCTCTAAAAATAATTTACTCTTGAAAAAAGTGAATCAATAAACGGAAGTATAGCGATTTTGATTAATGACACCATACGACCAACATTAGAAAGTGAGTGTGGCAAAAGGGGATGAGCTATCCAAATGTTGATATGCAATATTAAACATACGCACAACACTCTGGAGTTAGGTAGCTTCGGTTAAAGCTGAAGAGTCTAATTTCCTTTAGAGATTTGTATCATTGACACCCCGTAATGAGCCTCATTAATTACACTCGCGTTAAACCCCAAATGTATTAAGTGGGACAAAGGGAAAGTATGCGTGACATAAACAGGAAATCAGTTTTAGAAAAACCCAACCCTCTTCTTGACTTTGTCAGTATTGCATTTATCATTCTCCAGTTAAGATTTAAGAAGTATTTATTTGTTGTTGTTGCCTTACGACAGCTTACCATACGAGGCAAAACAGGAACTGTTGTAAGGAAATGAGTAAAAGCATATAAGATCCCCGTTTCGCCAGCGAAAGTCTAAAGTGAAAGCTCCAGAGGCTAGAGATGAGTACTGAAATTCTTGGTGAAAGTTGAACTAATCATAAAATGTTTTCTCCATACACGATTCTAATTCATTTGTGTATGGACTTGACAATGTTGTTTAGAATAAAAGCAAAACAGAAGTGCAAGGGAGTTTCTGCGGCACGTGACCTACAGTCCACTTGACCAAAACCCTGTATTGGGAAACACAGACAATGAAGCTCATTAGTCACTTGCTGTGCAGCGAAGCTGAAAAGAGTAAAGCGTAGTGGCACCAACGACGTTCAATTCAAAGATGACTGGATGTAGAATTTTTTGAAGTGCATAATGCATATGGATTCCCAGTGAATGATGATCTTATGGACTCCGTTCAATTTCCAGTTGTCTCCATCAAGACATTTGTCCATCACAAAAGCCTTTATAACACAAAAACATTTTACATGTTCAAGAGCCTGCGGAGGTGCCTGCGTTCCAATTTGCATTCAACAAATCCTACACACTCAAAAGAAGAGGGAAAGCTCTCAAGATGAAAATTGATGAATGTTTCAGCTTGAAATTTTTTTTTAGATATTTCAAGTCTCCTAATAAAAGTACACATAAAACTGCAAATACAATGAGCATTACCAGAGCTTGAGCAATTCGCTGGAAGCCAGTGAATCCGCGCTCTTCAATAGCTTAAGCTCATGGCCTTTTTGGTTGCCTTATATAAATCGCCCGCTGACATGTCCTTCTAATTGCCTCTGCCAATGAAGAAATCTTAAGAGCAAATTCAATATTCATTCAACCGAGCAATTTGGTTTCAAGTCTTTTGTGCTTTAGAGAACAATGTTCGGAAGTATGGGCTTAACGCCGTACCATCATAAAGCTGTCTTTTGAATTTGACTCTGCTGCAATTTCAGCCATCCCTCTTCCCTTTGAGTCTTTGCGAACAAATCGTTCGACGGAACTTGCACAACAAGTTTTCGGCTGACCGGGTCCATACCACACACCAACTTCAGCAGATTGGCTGTAAAATTGTCATCGGACGAATGATGAGTGAGGTTTCTTTTAACCGAAAAAGTAATTTGGATCCTAAGGAGACTGGAGGAAATATGCCGACATTTCCTCCGCAACAATTGTAATTAGTTTATGGCCCTAGCAGAGTTTATACTGATTATTTTATTCGTTTATTGTTGCAATAAAACTACTCTACCGCATTGTATTTTCCCTTGACTTTTTCTAAAGAAACACTGTTGGGTAAAGCCTTGAAGCTGATTCAAGTCACTGTATTCTTTCGTTTCCAAAAACACGCAGTTGTTCAAAGGAAGATGTCCAAAATATGAAAACGAGAATGTGTCAACCATGCTTTGAAAACAGTCGTATATTGATTTACTACCACAAACTGGTCAAAGAAGACGACAGATTTATAACGGCTTCTGCTACTCTAGCAAATGGTTGAAAATGTTTTTACTGCAGTAGTGACCACTGAATAATTAAAGCATTGGATATTAGATTAATTTTTCAAGTTTTCCAACATTGATTAAAATAAAAACGAGCTTCGGAAACTAAACTAGGGATTAAACAATAAAAAAACACAACCAGCTCTTAAATTGCAGAATCTTTAGGCCAATTATGAATTTCTGTTGAAGAGACAAAAGTCCCATTTGATTTGTACAAGTTAACCGAGAAATCAAAGACCTCCTGTGGCTAAGATGCACGTGGCGAGTCAAAGCTTTTGGAATTATTCCAGCCTCTCAGTTTAATTTCTTTCTTAACGCCAATTGTATAGAATTATCAATGCAAACCGTCCAGTGGAGTCCACCGCTCAGAATCCACTGCTTGCAGTGAATCGCTTTCGGCACGAACACACATTTATGATTGACAAAAACAAAGCCTACTGTTTGCCCTGGTCCTATTATTTGTTGGTTTTCATTGATTCTGTGTGGATTAAATAGGATTACTCATTTGACTTTAGCTTTCTTCATTCATCATTTAATGGACGCGTGCAACATCATCGGGACACCAAAAACTTTACGGTGACCCGAGCACTTTCAATTTATGGGAACTCATCTCATTCATAATTTCAAGGCCAATTTATTTTGGCTTTAGGGTTAATTTCTTTCAACCAACCTCCCCTGGAGAAAGTTTCCAATTAATTTTATAGTTGATAAAACCGCAGAGTTCCTCGGTCCTAGGGTTAAATCGACCACCGCTCTGAGTCAGTGATTGATTCGAACAAGTACATCGGCATTGTGATAAACCAATCAAATTGCAGCGGTGGAACAGATGCATCTGCGGTTACAGACTTTTGATGACGTTTTCCCGTAAGCTTCCGTCATGCTATTGCAGTCTGTGAGAAATGGGACCTTACAGTTGAAATGCGACCATTCGATTTATGAATTAAAACACACAATAAAACCATCCATCATCAAGTTTGCAACTTTTTAGGAGAATTTCCTCCAAAACCACATTTTTAGCCACATGGCAGCCACGTTAGATCCGTAACAAGTTAGTACATGTTCCAGTTCATTAGATCAAACTCCAATCGAAAGGACGCTGAAGTATCTGTCTCAATCCGGTAACATGAATCATAGAAAATGATCATAAAAAATGCACATCTGGTCATTTGATACAAGTCAAGTGGAGGGAGGAACGACATCGTAATTACCAGGGAAAAATTGAGCGGTCTTTTGGGGTGAAAAATCTGAAATACTAGATTAGTTTCTCTTTTATTTAAAAAAAGCTCCCAGTGATGACAATAATTTAATTAGCATTAGATAAATGTATTCATTGTCCTTTTGGGAATTCGAGCCTAATTCACATTCATAATTATTTTTTTCCAGGGATGAAAAAGCAGAAGCCAGGAACCTGTCTTCAGCTTAACTGAGATGAATGGAAGTCATCCATCATGCAAGCTTCCGCTTTTTTCTTTTAATTTGCAAGCCAAACCGAAAACTGTCATGGCATGGGAAATAAAAATAGTGTGAAAGTGAAAATTATTCCAAAGTGAAAACCCACTTTCACTCCCCACCCTCTGCCTCCAATGCGTCTTCATTTTCCCTAAAGAAATCAAACAGGAAAATGAAATGTATCTGAAGGATCCTACTTAGCAGAACCACCAAAAATTACATTTGGTATTCATTTCATTTTCAAATTCGAATGGTTTAATATGGAAACATAAATGCAACATTGGGAGCCAGAAGAAGCTCAAAAATGTCCGGATGATCAACTAATATTGATTATGATAAGGTAGTAGTTGGGGTTAATCTGATCTTTACTGGTTACATTTCCTAATGCATTTGGAACCGAAACACGAGTTCCTATTGGCTGAACACCTGCAACAGTTATATACTAGAGCAATGACTCTTCCAACTTGTCTGACGAATTTGGGTGCAGCGGAGATGATTAAGCGTTATATATCCGAGCAGGTGCAAACGTGTGGTTCCAAGTGATCAGATAAAAGTGAAAACAAGGAAGGGAATATATGATGGGTCACTGAATAATTCAAATGCTCTGCCGACAGCAACAGCGTTTCCGCTCTTACATGTACCTTACCAAAACTAATACTTCCGTCAAATACCGGTAGCATCATCAGGAAAATCTTTATTGCTTCACAATCTCCAGTGCTAAAAATCTATAAACATTGTTGCATCCTCTTCGCAATGCTTCATCTTCGTGAGAGATCACCATTAAGCGGGTCTTTAATCTGAAAACGGAAAGAAATGGAGGGCCTTTATGGTGGTAAAGAGGGCTTTGTGAAATCATCATTCATCATCACCTTCAAAATAAAAATCTAGGGCAGGCGATGGTTCTCCAAACCACACGGGTATTTCCCCGTTTTGAGGGTCAGGAGACTAGACTGGCCATCTGACATTTATACTATCAACTACACACAGGTTTGTCAGCGTAAAAAGGAACCGTCGGCTAACTTATATCGATGTTTTGAAGCATCCATTAGACCAACCGTGTCTCTTGAATGATTTCAGGATAGGAGCCTCCCCCTTTTATACAATTTAAAACACCAAGCCATTATTGTTTGGTCTCGAGAGGCAATTAAAACTTATTCAAGCTTTTGTGTACTCCGATTACCCGACACTTTCTCACCCTTCAGACCTGGAAGTGATGAGATTCAGAATTTGGTGGAAAGGGGTTCAGCTGCATTAATGTAATGGAGATTATTATTAATTAGCAAAGTATTGAAACATTACGTAGTCGAAACTGGTTTAAGAGGATTAAAAATAAATAACATTCCGAAATATACTGTAGACATCGATTTCGCTGGTTCAGTAACTTTTAGTGCTGAAAATTGCGACATGTGAGTTCTTACTTTTGATTTTTCTCAATGTAAAATTGGAATCCACGGATGTCAGGAACCATCCTTCATCTCTAATAAAACCCGGGAACAATCGAGATGACAACTGAAGAGGATATGGAGTGAGGCGTTTTGCTCTCCTCCATTGAATTCAGAGAGGCAAGCCCTTTGAACGAATAATTTACATATGTTTTGAATCAGTGTTTAATTGTTTAAGGGAGGTTACTTCCTGGCCAAGGTTTACTAAACAAACTATTTACCTTACGCCTCCATGAAGGCCACGTGCCCTCCGATTTTAAAATTTGTAAGGAATCAATGGCTGATCACATGCACGGATCATTTCCGGATAGGATAAAATTAAAGGGTTGAAATGCGTTCATCCCCATTATTTCCCAGCATCAAGTACAAGCGATCCTAATGCTCAACAAAAAGCCAACTAAAGATGAAGCAAAGAAAGGAGCTTATTTATTGCCAGTTAATGATCCCCATTTAGGAGGATAATAGAACTACTGGACAAAAGTGAAACGCGTGCAAAACGGATCTTTAATTGTCATTGGGACAAGAGCATCTTCAGCTCCTCATCCTCCCTGAACGTCCCCCACACACTTTCGCTCCCGTCATTTGAATTGAAATCCCATTTTTCATGAATTCACAAAATAAAAATCGTAGTTGTAAAATATTGTGATTTTACATGAGAGGCGTCAATTTGGGAACAAAGGGTTGGAAACCATCCTCTTCTGTGTCCCACACTCAATCTGGTCTTCAGTTTACAGTCGTGATCTCTGCAGTTCTATGCTCTCGGCATTTAAAATTTTCAATTTTCATATAAATATTATGGTGGACATAAATATAACGCTGGACAGTTAACATTGATAGGAAGAGCAGAAAAATGAGATCCATAATCAAAGTCTCCGGAAGCGTCTTTTTTCTCATCAATCACTGACCTTGACTCTTCCGATTTTATTTTTTCTCTTCGAATGACTGATTGAATGTGGAGATGCGTCTCTGCTGTATTCCTCTTGTCGCCAAATCCGTGTCTATGGGGAAAGTGCGTTTGACCAAAAGGACAAGCTGAAAGTGTCTCACTCAAAGATAATGGATCATCATCATCCCCCGAATGAACATGGAATTGAGGGATGATGAGCATGACTCGTGTCTTAGAAAAAAGAATCTAGGCACACTTAATTTATTATTGATCATGTCCTTCATCCTCCCCCGCAAACAATAACGACGCCGATCTCCAGCACCATTCCATTGTGCATTGTCTCCAGCATCAGAAATTTTATGATCCACAGGAAGAGTAAGTAATAAGAGCATAACGAGGACGGACGCCGCTGACTCACTGCAAACGCAGTTCGAGATGAATCAAAAACTTCATCTCTTCAAAATAAAATATAAAATTGATCAGGAAGTTTCTGAAATTGTCAAATCCCCGCTCCCTTTCATGGCATTTTCGCCTGTCGCAAATGAAATAAAGATTAGAATACTTTCGTTCACGACTCACTAACGTTGCAAATTCTAAGCTCAGTTGCAGGCGATTAACTTTCTGCAAAATGAAAATGGTTTTGGCATAAGGCTTTACAAATGACAACAAGGGTTGGCGTTTGTGAAAAAGAACTGAAGCATGGTGGATATTATTTAGATTGGTGACAAAGTAACAATGTTTTCATGTTAGTATACAAAGCCCTTCCCTTATCATCCTGGAAATCACAATAAAGGTGTGCGATATTGGATTTTTTTCCACCGATGTTTCAATTCAATTTGCATTTAAAGCCTTTTCCACTCGGTTTCGTCTCAAGAGAAGTAATAAATCCCTAAGCAGTCAAAAAGTAATCAAGAGCGACAGAGAACTATCGGAAAGGGTCAAATTAATGTCACCAATCGTTACCACCGCCACGCCGGGCGGGAGCCTTTGAAGGTTTTTCCATTGTGTTCATTCCTTGTTGTCTGGAATGATGATCTCTGAGGTAATAAGTAGATTTATATGCTTCCCTGTCGTCCAGTCCTTAAGCTCACCCTCTCGTCCATAAATCCAGGTTGACGAGGATTGGAGGCAGAAATAAGAATCTCCCTCTGCCTTGACTTCCGCCTCAATAATGCATATTCCAATCCAGTGTCTCTTTATGGGTGATTCACGACACAATAAAAACAAAATTCATTTGTCTCTCGAGACGCAAAACAAAGGGAATAAAACCTTGGAATGAAGGCAGAGATAGCATTATACCTATAGGTCAAAATCCTTCCTCTTTACTTTCCTCCTAATTCTACCACAAATAACAATTCTGATGGTGAAAGTTTTCCCTGGAATCTCTAAAACTGCGAGGGGTTTTAGTGGTGGTTAGCGCAACAAGGTCGTGGGGATTGGAGAATTTGTACAAAGAAAAGGCAATCAGAAAATAAATGTGAGGAAGAATTTGCGGAA
The DNA here is from genome assembly GCA_009869845.1 of Pseudachorutes palmiensis. Taxonomy (NCBI): domain Eukaryota; kingdom Metazoa; phylum Arthropoda; class Collembola; order Poduromorpha; family Neanuridae; genus Pseudachorutes; species Pseudachorutes palmiensis. The sequence goes on along the minus strand of VNWY01000012.1, from coordinate 50,133 downwards.
TTATACAACCACTACCAGCATCATTTCAGAACCGTTCGTTTACGATGGCTGAGCATTAACTAAAGTTTTTACTGTGGTTCCCTCCTCATGTCATTATTAATTAATTTCAGTCCTAAAGGTTAGAGGAAACAAGAAGTTAAAGTTAATTGCATACTTAAAGTCATTGGACTCCAGTGGCGTTAGGAATGCTCGTGGATGTTGTCCTGTTCATAAAATTTGCACTAAACTTCAACGCCTTTAACTGCTAACTGCCAAAGATCCACCAGGAAGTAAATCTGAAACTTAGCAACTAAACAGCCACTTGCGTATACAAGTTCTCCGCAGCCAAATCCAATTTCATAAGCTTCGACAACTCAGATTTTAATACTATCAGAAGGAGAAAGCGCAAAGAGAAAATCAGATTCTGAAACCAACACCCTAACAAAATAAAAATTGTTTTTTATCAAACCTATTGATTTCAGGATTTGGAAGTCCCTTCTAAAACATCCCTCACCGCTGCTCTGTCCTCCACCGTGGCGTGGAGGGTACTCTGAAAGTATATTAAGTGAACCGCGTTGGTTGTCGACGACGTCACTCAGGGATAATAGCGTATGATGGGTGATCCGATTTCAGATTCCCGCAAACAAGTATACACCGCACCAAGGGAGTTCCCGGAATAATACGCCCTCATGTACCATCAACTTATGAACACGGTCTCTTGATAATTCCCAATTTTTTAGCTTTCCACCACCATCATCGCACTGCCTGCCACCCATGCCTTTTTTACCCCACAAGAATTGAATTTACTTTCAATTTCATCGATACATACTGTAACAAACTGGAAAGAGACAAGGAGGGGATAGTGCTGTCACCGTGGTGGTCCTATGACACTTCTGGCTCCGTTCGCACACTTTCTCCAGTGGCAACAGTCGGGAACAAAACACAAAGGGGAAATTGGTATGGCGCTTTTCACTTTAAGTACCTACCACACAAAGAAAAATCAAAAGGATTTATAGCTTGGACTTTATAAAATCACTTGATTTCATCAACGCTAATTCAATTCTTTGGGTTTCTCTTTCATCATATCTGGTTTTGTCCAGATTTTTAGCCTGTCTATTTTATTTTGGCAACCTGTCAAGTATAGCAGATTGGATTTGGGATTGAGTTACACTCGTGGTCACTGATCCACAGAGGTTTGGAAAAGCTTCGGACTTTCAGTTTACGCATACGGAGCATTTTGCTGGAGGGGAGATTTGTATTTTTGCTACAAAAGTGAAAGTCCCCTAAAAGTGATTATGCAGGCAGTGGACCAAATGGACAGAGAAAGTATTTGATCTTCCTCTTTTTTTGGCTCAAAGGAAAAATGTGAAAGGAGAGATGATCTGTTTCCCTTGTAACTTTCACTCGTCTTCATCCCCCGTGGTCTGCCTCTTAACGCTCTCTTGACTTCATCCACCAAGGGCATAACTGGTCTCTATTTTTTCAGGATTGACAAGTCCAGCGCTGATTCCCAGTTAGCCATGGGGGAAAGTTTTGATTTTTTTTCTTATATGTATGGACACAGGATAAGATGTTACATATGTACGCAACACTGACAAAGAAAGCATCCCATTTATTTTTTTCTTTGATGGATCTTTTTACCCCCAGGTGAATGCAGAAATCTCCCTTTTCTTTTTGTATCGTCTTACCAGTACTTTCACTTTATCAAGGACATTCACGATTATTCTAACAGTAAAATATTGCACCAAACCTTACAATGAAAACTGTAAAATTATAAGAAGGGTGTGATTATAATTAAGAAAATTTTCAGCGTGGCAGAAACTTTTAAAGTCTCTTGGGAGGTGTTCTTATACCTTTTTCTACTTTGTACTATTTAATTTTCAGATATTATTCTTTTTAATACTCACAAAGAATATTTTTGAGATTTTAATATATTATTCATTTTATAATCGGCCTTGTAATCTTATACGCTCGAACGAATTTAGTATTTAGCGCATACTGATTAATTTGTCAGAGTGAAAGGGGTTGACGGGAAGTTGAGCATCATGGAATAAATGTGAATAGACTTTTTGGTGTGGATCTCGTCACTTTCAGTTTTGGAATCTCATGGGGAATTTTCCCTTTCAAGATTTAATGAGAAAATGATATTGTGTAGTAATTCTAATTGGAACGAAGAATCTCATAAAAGCAACGATGCAAAGTCCTAAAAGGTCTCTTGTCAAGCCAGGCTTTTCTTAATATCTAATTTTATACAGCGTAGTATCTCTCTCATGACTTTCACTCATGCATAACATTCGAAAGTGAGATGTTGGTAAAATCATGATAGTTAACTGAACCAAATCCCATCGTGGTGTTTAGCAAAATGAGCCCTTGAGTCTCCTTCCGTGTTTCAGGTGGCTCTCTTTCATCCGACGAAAGAGGGTAGATGAAACGAGAAGTAAATTACGTTTTGTGCATATACGACGTTGTCCAGGTTTTATTGATGGCCGTAAAAGTGCTTTCTCTCTGAAATGTGAATACCGTTTTATCCTCGGCAGTACTTGACTTGACCAAATGGAACGATGAACAGTTGATAATAAAAGTTACCCAAAAGGAAAGTAAGACATGTCGAGTGGTTTGCTGGGGTGGGTTTTCCTTTGCATGAAGAAATGGGACGAAGGGAAACCAAATTCAATAACTATAAAGGGTTTATCATCTCATGAAGTGAAAGGGATGAAGTTAGAAGGAGAAGAAAATGATCAACTTCCTCTTCATGTCTCTGCTCGTCCTTCTCGACTTTTATTTCACTTTACTCATCTCTACTTTCTTCCCAGGAGAAACCAACACACGTTTTCTTTTCACAAATTCCACGATATGGAGATAAGAGCCTTTCTTTACATTTACGTCAACCAATGGCCAACCATGAATTTCTTCTTTGCATCATTCATCCACTATGGAGAAAACCCATCCTCAAGGGAAGAAGATAAAACGAGTTATTTGGAAATTGCAACCCCATTTCTTTCACTCTTTTATCCACTTTGCCAATTCCTACTTTTGCAAATGGTATTCTGTAGGGTAGAATTGAAGGGCAAATACTCCGCTGTTAGCAAGAGAAGCGGTGCATGACTGAAGCTTCATCCCTCATGAATACGTAATGGGACCTAATAAAGTTAATGCACGAAAGACGGGAAAGCTGGGAAATGGAAAAGGCCAAAGAGAGACATAAAAGGAAAGTCTTCCTGGAAATACCACAGGAGTCATCCGATTCAATACCTTGCTTCACTCTGCGCTACGTGCTGAATGGTTTTCAATAAAATTTGAAGTACAGGAGTGCATGTAAATGAGAAAATCGGAACAATGGGAATACAGTTATATCTCTTGTGCTCTCCCATCATCAAAATGGGGTCCTAACATCCCATCATCAGAAATTGGAGTGATTTTGATGAACCCTATTGTTTCACTCTCCCACGTAATTGAGTTCCTATTCATTCATGAAGTCTCTCTCTCTCTCCGAGTTAAATAAGAAATAATTTCTGGGGGATATTAAATTTATAGAATCTGAAACCAACAATTGATGCAAATGGGCTAATTTATCGCCTCCAATAACCACATGATACAACCATCTTTAAGAGAATGTCATATTACATAATAAAAGACTTAAAATACTGCAAGTTCTCAATCCTATTTGGAATTTCCAATCCTGTAAACGCGTTTCAATTTTCAAATGGCGAATTTAGCAGGGATATAATGCCTTATACTCTGTTAATGTTTGTTCAAAATGGAGGTTGCACAAATGGGTCTGTAAAACCTGTAAAACATTATTTAGGGAGTAAATGGATGGTAAATTGCTTTTTTATTGTGGTGTCATACAAGGCAGAGAGTCAGCCATTAGTCAGTCGTTCAAAGAAAAACGAAAAAAGAACGACCTTCGGAGAAGGAGACAATAGAACTTGTCAGTTTGCCCTAACGTCGCTTGGCTTTCTCTGTTGTTTGTCTCCATCTTGCTACAAGTAGTTTTGAACTAGGCTTCAATAAAGTGTTCTATCACGGTGGGGAAAGAATCCAATACCAAAGAATTGACATTAGCAAACAGAAGTCGCTGGAACTCCTTTGTTGGACAACTTCCGTTTATATCCAACTCCATCTGCTCAGTCACCATCATCAATAACCGTATCCAGTGGATGTACGCATTACATTGGAGGTAATGTATAAAAAATAATAAATAATCGTATTTTGAGTTAACAATAATATAGTTAACAAACATAAAGTTAATAAAGATTTTGAATAGAAAGTCAAATAAAGTCAGCAGATAAAGTTATACTGGGGATTATGCTGGGGAACTTTACTTTCAAATTGATTTTCAATTTTTAGCATTTAGTATGCATATTTTGATCATTAAGTCACTCTTCGGAGTAAATATTCAAATAAAATCTCGGGCCTTTGTACTTTGTTCAGTTCGAGGCGTTATTTTGGAAGGATATTCTAAATAGTCCCATTCCACTAGAATACGAAACCTTACTTGCTAGAGTCCGATCTTCCATTTTAAGATTTCTATTGGAAGGAAAATAATATGGTCCCTACGGGATTTAAACTCCAAACTAAAACTAAAGCTATTACTTTAGAAAATGAAAACACAGTTTCCACCGGGTCATTTAAGAGTAAAAAGTCAAAAGTTACATCCAACTATTAGATGAAACAGACTTATTTACCAGTAATCGATTGGTAAAAATCAAAATGTCTCCAACAGTGCAAAAGTTAATCTACGAACGGACGGACATGTATCACGATCGAATTATTTCATCCAGTATAAATATCCGATGCAATGATAAATAATAAATGCTCTTTGTAAATTCTCCCTTGGTCCGCTCACCCGCTTCTTCAGTAATAATTTGAAAATCATAATAAAAATACGTTCTCCTTGCTCTCCTAGAGAAAACTTTTCTAGTACAAATTGCATGTCAAACTCTGGAAGTGATCCCCTGCTGTGACTTTCTTTCAACCAGAATTCAAAGACCTCCTGGGTATAACTTGTTCTTTAAAAATTGTATCCGATGTGTCTATGGGTTGCACTATGCCTTGTACATTGCATCATACGGTTCTGCTTCTTTCACCAACTAATAGGCAAACAACAAAGAAATGTGTTAGCCTCAAATCCCATTGTTGAGGTTTTGAATCAATCACATCCTCAGAAAAATATGATGACTCAAATGAAACCGACGTAAACTTCATTATGCAAAATTTGAATTTAATTTGTGACAGGATACAATGAAGGTAAAAGTTAAGAAAACACAAGGTATTGATTTTCCTAGTAAATAGAAAGGAATACGCAGGCAAGAAGTGGCTTTGGGGTTCTTTGGATTTATATGGAAACATTTCCATTCTTGAAAAGTTTAGGGTTCCCATTAATTGAATTAAATGCTCTCGTAGGAAAAATAATGGGTGTGAAAGTGAAATGAACCGCCGCCACCTCCCTCTCCTCATCGTTTTATTTGGAGGAAGGGTTGATATTCTTCCATGCGGTTCATTTCATTGGAGAAAGTCTTTTATTCCATTGTTCCAGATTCCCACTCCAGTAATTAACAGTGAATAACTCAATTAGCACTTCTTTTACTGTATTAAAAATAAGCTCTTGTGGAGTCTTCCATTCATTGAAAGAAAGTTGGGGATTACAGTCAAATGGCGAGCAGGGTACTTTTTCCCGATAACCCCCTGCAACATCTTCATTGTTTTAACGTCAATTCAATTCAACACCAACTGTGGCTTGTTAGAATTCTGAAAAGAACAAATGGACATATTTAATTCTATAGAAAACTTAATTATTCATTCTTTTTTTCATGAAGCCGCTGTACACGTTGTTAGTATTTAATTGGGCCTACAGTTTTTTAATTGTAAACTAAAATCATTCAGGAAGGCTAATTTACCGAGAATGAAATATTTGAAATTGGTTTCTAGAATTGATTACAGATAAGACATAACTCAAAACTCTGTAAAATAATAATTCATTTCCCGCTTAAGTCCTTTCTCGGTTCTAGTTTTATTATCTGCACTTTCTGTGACAGTTTCAATGTTTTTCTAATGAGGTTCGATAATAAAGTAGGGCTGACCCCCTGAATTGTCTACGAATCCTTCACTTTTCAAGAGGAAAAAAAATCCTACGATGCCCTTGGGAGCCATTAATAGAAAAAGAACGCTCCGTATTTTGCCTAATACCACGAAATGACCTGGGCCACACCACCAGCCAAAGTGATTCCGGTGGTAAACATCCAGTCGAACGTGTAACCTTTAAACTAAAGGTTTCGGTGCTACGAGTAAAACGAGGGATGCTATGGCCTCAGTTTCTATTAAATATTAATTAAGCACTTCATTTATCTCATAAAAAAAGCATAATTACACTGAGCTTAAAGCTGGTGATAGAACCTCTGCCATTGCTCTACTCAGTAATAAAAAAATTCTAGTGTAGCAGTGGAGAGAATAGAGATGAAATTGGCTAGAGTCAAATGACTTCATAAGAAAAAATTACGAATTTTATGTTAAAAGCAGCATGGCTTTTCCGTGGTGTAAAATTACACGGAATCAGGTTCATTTCAGTGATCTTTATTAAACATTTTTATTGCGTCTTCTCTAGTTTTTATAAAAGGAAATGAAAACCAATTTCAGTCCCCCATTTTATCTTCCTATTAAATGAATAAAAGTAAACCTATAGAGACGGTGGGATATCAAAGACAAGCCAGTTGACAAACCAGTAAAAAATGTGAAAAAGAATCAATTTAATTGACAAACCGATGACGCGTTTTAATAATTCTTCAACTTCTGTTCCAGTTTATCAAAATTCTGTTTCAGAAGCAATTTTAATAAAGCTTCCGGAAGATTTTAATTTTAGTTGCACAGTGTGGAATTTAATTTGGTAAGTTTTGAAAACACTGAGCCTGATGAGTTTAAATTTATTTGTAAATTATGTTTATGATTATATTCCAGTGTGAGGATGAGAGACAAAAGGGAAGCGGAACGACCTGAGATAAAAGAAAGTGGGAATTCCTTGTGTGCGGAGCAGCTGTAGAAAAATAACAAATTAGACATTGGAAAGGGCCAATTCCCAGGAGAAAGATATTTGAAAAAATTAGATGGAGAAAGGAGCGTTAGTTAGTAAGTTAGTGGAGCTGAAGCTGGAAAAGAGTAATTTTTTCCAATAGACTTGATTACCTTTGGAGAGGAGTTATAAATAAATAGGACGGATGTGGAGGCATGGGTGGAAAATGGCTTTTGTATATCCAGATTCTTATCCCAAATCTGGAAGGAATAACTTTCTTTTCCACATTTTTATCCTCCCCTTTCTTATCTTTCTCTAAATAGGAAATATTTGGACGCCTTTCTTTCCCGTTCAGAGCAGTTAAACTTTACAGTTTTCATTTTAACTTTCACCCGTCACCCTCTAAGAATTTTCTCTCCTTTCTCTCTCCACCGCCACTGGATTAAAAGATTCCAGATACGCAATTGGAAATTACAGTTTAGCGATACTGGAGTCTGGAGCGGAGAAAAGAAAATGAGTTTTGTCATTTCGTCATCATTGCATATTAGAATTTAGTACAAATGATAAACCCTAAGAACTTATTTGAACAGCTTCCTCCATAGTACAGACGGCGTTGGAAGCTTGCCAAATCTAATTCAAAACGAGAAGTTTAAGTGAAAGCAAAACCATCTGCCTGTATCAACAATAGTTAATTGATATGGTCACAACGTTTGACAGCTAGCGCAGTATTCATTGACCGTTATTTGGGGATTACGAAAACCTATTCTACACACTTTTTAAAATATACTTTGGATGACCACTCATACTTCTAATTCTAGGTCTCTCTGTTATCAGTTTTGGAAATAACTCCTTTAATTAGAGCTGAACAGCGTAATACTTAAGACACGTTTCCTGAAAGGAACAAACTTCATGCGTTAACTGAAGAGCATTATTTGAAAAGCCCGAGGAGAAGTTTCATTAGGGAGTGAGTAGTTGTTATGCCTCTATCCTTTCCTTAGTGTCATTTCGTCTGACTTAAAGCAGTGTTAATGACCTCATCTTCATTAATGAGCCAAAGGATAAGTTGGAATCCTCATCACCCGTCACTGGAGTCATAAGTACAGACAAACCAGTAGCGTAGGGAAAGGCATGCAAGAAGAGCGAGAGAAAGTGTGGAAATTGTTGTTTACGAGACGTATTTTCACCACGGCCACCAGCCAGGAAGTGGGGCTGTGGAAGTTCTCAACTTTCCTTGACTTCCTTCATTGTCACCCTGACGCGCTCTAAAACATCATGGAGCAGAAAATCAAGGTTTTCTGTCTCATCCGGAGAGTATTTATTCTAATGAAGTGGAGGGAGACCTCGTCCCTTGTCTTTTCGGTTTATTGTCCCAGATGACAATTCCTCCCTCCGCTCTCCTTCGGGTAATTACTTTTCACTGGAAAACCATTGTCTTCAGGCTTGTAGAACAGAGATATTATTATTTCCAACCTCATTTGCATGGATTAGCACTCAGGAGAAGTAGCAGGGACACATCGAGAACTGATACATGGAATGGAGAAAGTAACCCCTGTCACAGGCCTAATGACGAGACAAGATGACTCTGGGCTGAAAGGTGGTTCATTTTCTCCCCTTCTTTCATCTTTGTTTTTCAAGAGGAGGAGGAGATTCCGATTGAAAATAATATAGGAGCGCTTTTCAATCCTTAAAACAAAGGGAACATGTTTCAGTCAAATCGAAAATAATGGGCGTAAATCTCTATAAAAGTATTGTTCAAAACTATTCCCTTGAATTCAAAAGGTTCTACACTTTTCAAAATTATAATTGAAGTTGCTCTAAATCTTTTTTTTTGGGGGGGGGGGGGAAGCCAAGTTTGTAAACAGAATTGCGATGTCAGACTTCTGTTGTTTTAAGTAGGTAGAGATTTCACCAGGGATTTCATTACTTTAATTTTGAAGGTTGGCCAAATCTATGAATTTTATCAAAGGTTTCTCTTTAAATCTTTTGTGTAGTGTCTAGTTTGATTATCACTACAGCTTCCGTATTGCATATTGGTTACAAAGTTCCATTCTTCATAATTGTAGGTATAACCTCCGATGTATTAGAGGTTACACCCATTGACTTGCATGTTGGATTGGACGAAAGGAGAAAGCGTCAACATACACAGGTGTACTGGACAATTTAGTTCTCAGGGGTTAATACTTGTATGATTGCATGACGTTTATATTGACGTCCAATTTTTTCCAGAGTCAAAAAGAAACCCAGTAAATTGTGCGTGTCATTGGAATAAAAGAAAGTGATTAATCACAGACCCACAATATTCCTGGTTTCAAAAGTGTCACAGCGGAAATGAATGGAAATTGAGGATAAATTGAGTGGTCAGTTTTCATTGCAACATGATTCTGGCATCCAAAGGACTTCCCACAACAATCGATTATTGTGGTCGCCACAATCCATGGCCTTTGTTGGTCCAGAAAAATTACGGACTCTTTCAATTTTTAAAAAATTATTTACAAAAATATCAGAGCATAAACCAGAATTATTGCGTCACAGACAAAAGCCCTCCGCAAACACACACATGTCATCCTGTATCTGGAATGATTTAATACGATAAAGCCCAGTTATCTTGCGAAACCGCCTTCGATGAGTTTTTATAAGTAAATGGAATATCAAGCCTTCTCATCTGCCTGCATTCACTGTGTAAGAAATGAGCAAAAACAAGTTTTGGTGGTTAAGAATTCCTCGGTAGTGAAACGCTGCATTTGATTTGTTGAATTAATCCGAATAATGAATGAAGCTTGGCTCAAGTGTTGCTAATCCTTTTGTGAATGAGTTGTTCATGGTGGCGGTAGTGTGTGGATTTTAATGCTCGTCCCCGTTGTTCACTGAATAGGAAAAGGAGTGTGAATGATGAATCGGATGAACAAAAGTCAGTTTCAATCTTTGATTACGAAGAAGGACGCCGTGCATAAAAGCCAGGAAGAAAATCCACAAAATCCAACCATGGCACCACCACCCTTTTCTCACATTCTGTCGCTTCCGTCTCGTAATCTCATGATGGATTACTCTATTAGAATACAAGTCCGGGTTTCACAATTCCCAAAGAGAGTTTCAACAAGCTAAATTACAAAGTCAAAGAACAATGGTTCTGGTTTTCACTTTAATTAAACATGTCAACAGGAAGTGAGCAGGCGGATTCGTTGAAGAAGACGCTACCCTGACACGGTTGAATTTTGTTACTTCTCTCCTTCAAATGTCAACTTGTCAACGAATCAATGATTATCTGATAACAAATGGAATGGCGTAACATCCTTTTTTCATCTTTTTATGTTCAGCAGTCCAATTGACAGGAAAATTTGTTCCAATTACTCTACGGAACCGACGACAGTCGTCGTTGTAGAGGCCAAATAGGAGATCAGATGTGATTAGAGAACAAGCAGGAAAGGAGTAACAATGACAATAACAATGTCCCCATCCCTATTTCGTTTTTTTCTTTTAATATTCGTCTCAGGTTTCAGTCCTGTTGATTTGAACAGCAGCGTAACTTTGGACAGTCTAAGTGAAAGCGAACGTCGGTTCATGCACGTGACTTTCTCTTCAATTGTCTTCGCTTCTCAACCCTTTTCCCGCACACACCTCCAATTTATGCACGCAATCCGTCTGGATATTACAGCTAATGTTTGATGTATGTCTACTATCCCCTTTCGAGCTTCTCTTCTGTTGACATGTGAGAAGATCCATTTGCTTTTGACTCCCGACTTTCCACGCAATTGAGCCCTTAGAAAAACCGAAATAGCAAAACAGAGCTCTTGCCACTATGGATAACTCGTCATCGTCAATCTCTGTCGCCGAGGACTTGAACATGGAAAAATTGAAAAGGAAATCCAGTGGGATTGCAGAATTCAGTGTAAGATAAACACATGCTAGGATTACCAAAGTCAAGGAACGTTGAAAAATTGAGTCAGAGGGGGTGGTGACCAAGGCGGGTTGAATTTACCCTGCATACAAGTGAAGTAAAAAAGAAAACAAAGAGTGAAAGTAAAGTTTATTTGCCTTGAGTGGAGAAAACTCCGTCTGTCATCATGAAACATTTCTTTTTTAATCTAATTGCCTTCCGCTTTCTCTTTTTTCCCTTGACTGGAGCTCAGGGATTCACTCATTGTCTGCCTGTGTCTTATTTCTACCAAAAAATAGAGGGTATTGGAATTAGGAAAGTTCCTGCTTTGCCTTTGATTCCAGCCTCCCTTCCTCTGGGCCTAAATAATTCAGAAATGAAACACAAGGAGGAAAGGAATCTCATCTCCTTTCATCATCCCTATATACTCAAATAAATAACAAATTGTCAACTTCCATTAACTCAACCAATATCCTCCAGGTTACAAAATTACCCGTCCAACTTTTTTAATACCTCGCCCTCCCTTCTTCCCTTCCGACACAGAGGGAATTAGAAACGAAGCATAGACGCAAAATCCGCTTTCTTATTACGAAGCTCCTAAGCAGCTTAATTGCTCAAATGCATTTTCATCAAAATGGGGACAGTCAGGAAAAATTACTTCAAGAAAGGAACGCAGAACTGGTAAAAAGAGAAAGCCGACTTTTTACTTTTTAAATTTTGATTACCTCCGAAGTTTACATTTTTAATATAAGAGAAAGAAAGTTTAAGAAAAAGAGATTTAGAGAAAATATGCATTTGATAATTGTTTCTTAATTTCTGCCTAAATTGTGGGTACAGACATAAGCAATTAATCTATTTTATTGCTGTCAACAAAAGCAGAGGAGAATGACACAAAATTGACATTGAGAAAGCTTGGAGTCGTCTGTCAATAACAATGTCCGAGTTCTTTGTTTCCTTGCACAAAGCGTTGGATTGTATGTGTACATTGTAGAGATTAGAGAGGAGGGCGTAGTCTATTTGTCTTTTATATTCCCGTCCTTTTTCTGTTGCTGTCAGTAAGCAATCCCCACAGATCAACCGATTTTCGGTAAAACACGAGTTGTTTCACTTTTTTACGGATTTGTCTGATTATTATGATACATAATCCCAAAAGGAAAAAAAAAGAGAAAAGGTTCATTTATTTCACCCTCAGAACTAATAACAAACCTTCATCAGAAATGTTTTCTCCCTTCTCGTCAGATAAGGAGCCAAACTTTCTGGGCTTTGGAGGGAAATCGGTGAGCTTCTGATGTACTTGATCCTTCAATATCCCAATTGACTGGTCATCCTCATCACATATCCCAATCCCTCTTCAGAACACTCGAGGACGCGACGGCACACAAGTGCTCCTAACGAATATAATGATGCGGGAAAGGAGAAAGATTTCCTTTCACTTTTAGCAAAGTTACAAATTCGAAGTTCTTTTCTTTATGCTCTCATTTGGAGACTGAAAGGACCAAATTGGAAATCCCTCTTATAGTCTCGTCCCCTGCATTTTGAGGGATCCATGACACTGGGTTCATGTCTAAACTCAATGAACTTTCAAGTGGATATTTAGCTTTCCCTTTTCGTGCTTTTTCCTTTTTCGACTTTTTTTTTCCACAAAAGGAGCTTTGAAAGCGGAATTAATTAAATCCCCTCAACGTCCAGTAACAAAGATCTAAATCTTAGGAAGGCTTCGTGTATTCAGGATTTTTAATGCTTCACACAAAGGTGAATTGCAGTTTTTGACAGCGTGTTTTTTCTTCTCGTTGAAAAGTGGTAATAAATAACATGCCAAGTGTGGTTAGCAGATGAAAGGGTGATACAAACTGGGGTTGAGGAAGCTCTAAGCTGATGAAATTATCTGTGCACTTATTGTTTCCTATTTCTTTGATTAACTTTTTGGTATTCGCCTGCAAGAGATCAAGCCTCAGCACTCTTCATTTACATGAGAGCAAGATAATATGATTAAAAGTGAAAATACATTTTAACAAGAGGGGAATCATGCTCTGGATTGCTGGTGATGAATTTAGGCTGACACACCGCAATGGCCCTCGGATCTTTCTGTGTCAACGCTCATTACGAACCCTATGAGTTCTCCAATTCCAACAGATAATGGGACAAGTTCATTTATTAAGCGAGTCCTCTTCTCGACAATGCTCCTTCTATAAAACAGAGATTCATCAGACACTGCCTTCATCCCAGAAGGAATCATTAAAGTCCCTTACTTTCTCCATGACATTAAATAGAGAAAGGAGCACAAGTCTAGGATATGGAAAGGGTGAAGTGGCATGAAGTAATTACAATGATGAGGCAAAACAGCTACTGTAAATAAGTTAGGAAGTCTAAAGTAGGCCTATCTATTCTACAGGGAAAGCCCTTCAACTAAGGACAGGGTTCCCGATATAATTTAAACTGGAAAGTTTGATCTCTGCTATTCCCTCGAGAGGACTAAGTGTTGACTCCAACTGGGCCTTGTAATCCTGACCAAAGTTCAAAATAAACAACAAATGGCAACGGTGACAGCAGGTCTAAAATGACATCAAGTATTCCAATTGACATTGCTTTGCCTCCGGAAGTTTTTTGATGTCGAGCAGTAGTTTTTCCAAAAAGGCTTGAAGAAAATAAAGCGGATATTTCTGGAAATGGATTCTTTGGCGGCAGTGCGTGAAGCATTTGAGTATGGTGACGGAAAGGAGGTTTGTGAACGTTGACATGTTTCAAAACCTGGTGAATGAAATTGTATTACGTCAAGATTCACTCTGGGTTGAGTCACATCTAAACATTATTATGGTGATTTTGGTCAATTTTCTTTTTGAAAATTGAGTTTTACTCTTTTTCCTTTTGTCAAAGTATAACAACAATGCATTTGTCATCGACATGATCCAGCCACTCACTCACTCCTTACGGGGAAAGTTATGCATTGTCCACCGAGCCAAACTCAGTCTTCCCTGTACACAATGGGGTTCTTTTATTCACTTCCATTTCAGCCTCTGCACACATCATATCCATTTCGTTTGGGAGTAAATTGAGTAAAATTTAATATGATCGGCGGACAAGCACAGGAATAATTTCGAATTTTCTCTGAATGAACGTGGTGCCAAGTGGAGCATGAACTCTTTCCCACTTTGTGTTGGTCATTCCCACCCAGCCATTGTTAACATTTCTCTCCTCGTTTTCAGGATTTTGCTCCATGCCTTCTATAAACATTTTCTGGTGTATATCTTCCTTACGTAACAGGATAAAGTCTCTTACGGTCCGTTGAATACTCATCAGGTTTCAATAGCCACTTAAGTCCGGTCATGTGATGGACCCACAATTGTTGTGTCATCTTTATTCACAAAGCCCGTATTTTGTTTACAATGATTTTCACACTGTGATTGAGTCAAGGCTATTTACGGAAGAGACACATCTCTCCTCGTCCCGAAATCAGACCCATTCTTTACTGTTAAATTTGAATGCCTTCCGTCAGCATGAGCTTTAATGTGGGTGTATGATGTATGATGCGGAAATGTCGAGGAGAAAGTCACTAATTTTCATCTGCAAAATATTCACTGTTCTCAACAATACACAAACATGCGTTAAATAGTATAGTTATAACTACAAATAAGATCTGTTCTTGGTAATCATATCCATTCAAGAATTTCAATTTCTTCCAAAAGCATTGGCTCAGTCACAGCGTGAAAATCATTGCAAAATAGAGATCATATCTGCCAACGATCATCATTCATTCCCAACCGTGTTTGCTAACAATGTTTGGTGTGTGTGACGAATAAACGGAAAGTTAACTGAAAAGAAAGGAGAAAATGAAAAATGAAACACCCAAATTATTCCACGTGCGCGTGACTCTCCATGATTTCCTATAAAATTTCTCTTTACTTTCTCTTTGCATTTTTACAAGTTGTAGCAAAATAAATCTCATTCTGACAATTTAATTTCATATCTTCCCTCAACCTTGTACCGCCTTTTTGTAAGAATGTAATAAATTCTGTCCCATTGCATCATTTTGTCGTCTTAGTGCAACTTTAAGATTTTGGGATGTGAGAAGTCAGTGTAGGAGTGCCTTTATTCTTTTGACAATTAACTGATGTTCATATGAGTGGTGTGCCTTGGTGACATTTTTCCTTAAGTAGCACTCCTGCTAAGCACATTTGTTATTCTCATTAGGCTGGAGATGGGAAAGATCACTTTCTGGGGACTAATCCAGTTGTAACCCGGGAGGCTGGAAATGCACCCACCACCGCCATCACCGCTCCTTTCATCCCTCAACCCTCCGCCCCATTCACTTCTTTCTTTCTCCAGTAAGAATGACAATAGATTGAATTTATTACAGATCCCGCTTACAGGCAGGAAATGTAATTCCATCCTTCTCTGCTCAAGAAGGATCAATCAATTTATTATTCTGATACTGCGAGGATATTCTTATCCTTCCGCCCTTCCACCCCCTCCACTTGATTATACCCTACTGATGAGGTTAAGCGGAGAGTGACACTTCAGCCTCTGCTCTGCTTGGAGTCATTCCGTCTAATCTGCATCGGAGATGAGCTGCAGAGTCTAATAATCAATTGTGTAGTCAATCAGAGCAGTGCTGATAAAAATTAACGGAACGTCCACAGATCTGTTATCATAAGCCTCCCTCTGACGAAGCGGTGTTTACTATTACAACTGAAGTATCATGAAGTTGCAACGGAGAAAATAATGGCGTCTCCCACACTGGCTGATGTTTTATAGAACACATTTTGCATAATTTACTTTTTTAAATGGGTAGATTTTTATTGCTTTTAAATGGGGATTTTGGTAGAGAAAATTATTCACCAGGCCCTACATTCTTTCTCTGCCGAATAGTCGTTATTCTGTTTTGTAACGCTGGAGAAAGCACAGGGGACTTTCAGTCAATCAGGACCGTCTTATTTTAGTCACTAAAAGTCAAAGCGGAAACTCATCTAATTTATAACCGAGACTTCAACCTCATACAAAAGGTAAAAGCAATTCCAGTATTTCTTTGTGTCCCCCGGTCTAATTTTCGACAGCGGTTCTTCCCCATTTGTCGTAAAATACTAACACCACGTGGACGCACTGTCGGCGTAATCTTTCTAGGATTTAAAAATGAAAGACACAAAATGGTATACTTACGGATAATTTGAAAAATGAGGAAAAAGAAGAAAATAGAATGATTGACATTTGGGAAAAGTAAAAGCAGGCGTACATAAAACCAGGCCGAGCAATCACTATACTTATTGCTGAATTTCCCCCTGTTTTCTTCTCTGGCGTCTCGGCAAGCTTCTCCAGTAGCAACAAGAAAAGAATTTACGACTTTCATTTTCTTTGTGTGGGCGACACTTAAAGAAACGGAAAACGCATCGCTTGGAATTCATTTACAGATTTTAGATGAAAAAGCTAAATGACTGCAACCTCAACCGTGGAAAGTGGATTGCCTGTTGGTATCAGTGACAGAAGGGTAAAATACTAAAGGTCGGTGACCGCGAGGAGTCGCAAAGCTTAAACGTATTGGAACGTCTGGATGAGTTTTGTAGCTTGTTCTGCCGTTTTCTGACACATTGATTTGAATTTGAGGATTTTGATTTTGGCAATCCCCTACGATTGCATTGTTTTGGATTTAAAAAAGATGGTGTTGATTTGTACCCGTGGACGTGCCTACTTATTTATATAAACAATTTTCAACTGATTGCTGGGTGTGTAACATCTGGGGTCAGAGCCAAGAAACCGAGAAGGGTGAGAAAGCGTCAAATAAAAATCTAGACGTGGAATTTATGAGTTCTCTCCTTCCTGCCGTTGTTGTGCCGTTGTCGGAATGTCCTGGTCCCTCCGTTGTGACCATGTCCATGTCAAACACGTGTCATACACTTTACTCAATGTTTCATAGTGTTAAAATAATACTAATAAAGCTTTACCCCCGGAGAGTTGGGAAAGTGGATCGAACTCGTAAACTCAAATCGGTTTCCTTAGTTTTGTGGGGTTTCAAAATTGAATTTTATTCTTTCCGTTTTTGGGTGGAAATACACTCACGTAGTAAAAGTAGCCGACCCTACTGTCTCCCCTCTCGACATACCGTTTCAAATTGAATCAGTAATCGGGATTTGGTCACCCAGGTCTCTCTCAAGTCCAAGTTCTCAAAATAAATGCCGCCGCCATCCTTGTCCACTTCACTTTCCCAGCCCTCAATTGTCCAAGAGGATGACGACGACGAGGGAAAAGCATTGGTCGACACCATCAGGAACTTTATGATCGATCGTAAATTCTTTGATGAAATATCAAGGGACTCTATTAGGGAAATCAAAGTTGAATCAAATCAGCGTCTTCCGAATTTTCACAAATGCCTAATCCCAGCCCTCCACCCACCATCAAATGGGTGACCAATCCTGCTTGAATTGTCATCAAAAATGACTCCACTATTCAAGCACGAATGGAAAATTCAAAACAACGGTTTACAGAGTGCATGACTCTTTTAATTTAAACTGACGAATCCCAATTTGGTTTTTCAGTCTGTGGGGTCTGGAAGCCTCTCCATTGGGAACGAGATTGTCTTGGTATGAATTTTTGAGCCCGTGGTAATTGAGTCCTAGTGCTGGTGACAATGACTAATATTCTCGTTAATAGAAGTGGGACTTTGTTGCGGAGCTGTTGAGGAAGATGAAAGGAAGATACGGAGAAAGAAGCTTTCTTTCCCAGCATCCGAGCATGATGGATCACTCTTAGCCCTCTGACAAGGCGAGTTCTTCACCAAGGGACATTATGCTTTTCATTAGGCTCCACGTCAATAATTCACAAAGTCAAAGGCTCAAATTACTCAATCTCATTCATACATGCACTATTCAAAATAAAATTAGTTAATTTGCGGAACTCTGGAAAAATAACTCATGGGTGAATCGAGCTTGTGGATGGTGGTGAGAGTAATATATTCGTGAGCTATGCCTAATTACAGCTTGAGCTTTACTTGACAAATGAGAAAGAACGATCCTTCTGAAAAAGCCTGGAATTTATTCTGCTCTTGCTACTGGAAGATCCTGCTCAGGAGAGTGGCATAGAAGCCTGGAATTTAATTCTGAATGTGTGAGATGGATACTTCGGGGGGGGGGGGGGTGAGTGGTCTCTTGACTTGAGTGAGTGGCGGACTTTCCTTTGCTTTTGCTTTCTCCTGGACAAAGAATGATAATTGAATTAGAAGAAAATTCTTCCGTTGCAGGTTTCAGCTCTGGAAAAGTCCCCTTCATTAGTCTTTGTCCTATTTACTCAGAGTGAAGAGCCTAATGGAAAGCACCCAGAATTCTCAAGGGATTTCCACTTAAGAATAAACGCGCAAGGAAAAAACAGAAAAGTACAAGTCATTCCTTTCATTTAGGAAAAGATTTACTTGGATTAATTTGTTAAACATGATTAATGGATCAGCATGAATCCGTCGGGTTCAATATTCAACAAAGTCCCTCTTTATTTCAGCTTACCATGGATAGTGCCAAATGTGAAATAAGGAATTGGTTAAAAGTTATCATTAGTCTGTTTCCACCATTAACTGAGGAGAGTGGAGCATTTAAGTATCACAGCATGTTTAACTTTATAGCTTCATTGTCAAAATAGTTCTGCTCGCCAATCGAATTTACTATCGCATCCATGAACTTGAAGAGCGTCGACAGTTGCTTTACAAGAAAGGTGTTTCACAGCAGAGTAGAACATGGTAAAAAGTTTTGAAGCTGAAATGAACAGTTAAAATGATGCAAAGCATGCAAATATTACTTTTGGATCATTGGAAATATACCGTTGACCACGTATGTTACTTCAGCGCCACGTGGATAGTTATTGGCAAGTATGGAAACAACTTGCTTGAGGAGCATAACCACTGTAATTCAAAAAGAACTTTATAGAATAATCATTTCTTTAAAAAAAAGATCATCTGAAATACCTGAGTACATATTCTTCATCCCAACGTCCTTCATATGATCCGACATTTTCGAACAGTCAACCATGACTGCACATTGACTCACAGCGCCCCCTGAGTTGTGGAACTCCTCTCTAATTCGCTTCTCGATTTTCTCATTCGTCCAAATTGCAAATCGAGCGAACTTTTCACTTTCACGACGTAACTCCAAATTCTTGCAGTTAAAGGTTTCCACGAATATTTTTACAACTGAAACAATTTAACTTGAGATGGTAGAGATGTATCAATAGATAGAGGTTTTGTGATTTACCAACTCGTCCGTTTTTGTCAACTTCTGATAAATCAACTGGAAATTTGGATGACAAGAGGCTAAAATCTTCGTCAAGAATCAAATCAACTTTGTTCGATGATCGCCACTCCATGCACTGGAAATACGTAAAAGATTTTTGGCACCCGGCATTTGGGATTGATATGATTTCTTACTTTTCTAAACGCGACGGCAGCTTTCTTGTCATCATAATTAGTATCTGGGAGTAAATATGATATTGGTGAGGAAGTAATAATGAAATTCAAGCCTTACATTGCAACCACCGCTGCAAGTAGCCAGTACTTTTATGATAGTCGTCAGTCGGCACATCCGCCACGAGTTCCCTTAGCTGCATAAAACAAAGGTTTTTAATTATATTCCTCTTATTTTAAAAATCTTTACCTTAAAAACCAGCTTATTTCGATCTTCGGTTTTAGACATTTCAATTTTACTCAATAGCTTTACCAAGTAGTTGCTACCTCTCAGATCAAATCCCAACTGCGGAAAAGTGATTGGTGCGAGCAGTGCAAAATTGTGCAATTTGGCGTTAAGGAACTAAATGTCGTAATCCCCAAACTTGTTTCCTGCTTCGATCTCTTCTCGTAAAAGGAAGCTGCTCCCTACTACAAGGCTAAATAATGACAAAGCGCACAAAATGATATTCGTTAGTTCCGCAAAAAAGTGTTGGCTAATTTTCAAGCTTCCTCGCATACGCAACCAAATATGCGAAAAGGTTTAAATTCCCGTCGCCATAACGAGATGAATGACCGTATTGCACACTTCTGATCCTCGTCAAAGCCTAATAATTTTTTAAGTTGTTGCAGAAACGTTCACTAGGGTTAAATATTGAGATCCACACGCTAGAATTTACTTCAGTCTTAAATTAAATTCGTCAGCATATTGGAAGAGGTTGAAAAACTTGTTCCTCGCAATTGACCTTCGCACACTTTTTGCTTCTCGTCGAGGAAGTTGTCGACGATGTGAAAATTTTGTGCCTTTCAAATCCAGCTACCATGAGTTAGATAATGATAATTCCCACTAACGCGAGTACTTGTAGTCCTAAAGGTTAGGTTAGAATGATTCTGGCTCTTTTGAGTCACAGGAATGAAAGTAATTGTTAAAACTTTGAATATGAAATGGTTTGGGGTAGTTGGAAGAAGGTGGATTGGCAAAAACTGAGAGTATATTGTATTAGTTGCAGCTGTGTAGTAAGTCCTACTACAAATATCCTGATCATTGCTTGCAATTAACCTAATCTCTTTCATCGTCATCACTACATTCCATTTTGAGGGAGAAGCTCAAGTGGATCTTTGATGAAAATGGATCAGGGAAAGTAAAAGAGAAAAGAGCAATCCATCAAATCTCAACATTGTCACGTTGAGGGGAGACCGAAATCCGGATGAAACAGAACGCTTCATCCCCGAAAAGATCCAACCACGGTGATCTATGGTACAGTGCACCTTCAGCCGGATCATGTCAGCCTGTCACCCATCACGAATATTCCAATGTCAAATTCAAACTTATCCAGTTAGTTCGTTTACGCTAAAAATTCTAAAACTGTCAATGTGAAGACAAATGATCTTACGGAATTTGTTAAAGTTCGGATGATCGATTGTCATTTTCCAAACCAGAAAATATCAGTGTTTCTCTACTTGGAACCAAAATAAAATTCTAAATTAGTATTTCAAAGGTTTCTTCGGGTTGACGATATTTGTATTTTCAGGAAAAATGAAATGCACAAATGTGCCGTAAAGGAGAAAGGAGGACGTAAACGTGCTCAGAAATGGTTGTAAAATTGAATGAAAGAAATCGAACTAAAGTCAAGTCAAGGAATTGCCCTTTCCCTCTACATATTGAGCCGATGGCATGAATAACAAATGGTATTCTCATGCATGTTTTTCTTTCTTGAATAAGAAAATTTGGTTTTTCTTTCACTACAAGGCAATTTTGAAACTAGAGGAAAAGTGAGCAGAGAGAGGCACTTGAATCCTTTCACTTCGTTGGTCTATTAAGGCTTTAGTAGATTTGCCTTCCGGGACTTGTTGCTATTCCCCCTGTGTGTGTGCCAAAACAGAAATGAACTTTCCCCGTGTACTTACACTGCTGTCATCCACTTCGGGCCCAAATCTTTAGGGATGCGACAGGAAACTTTGAAATCCATAAGGAAATATTTTTACCAGTTGGTGCGTTACAAAGGGCTCAAGGAAAAGAAAGCTCCAGGAGGAATCAAGGCAGATGCTCAACCTTTTTCTTTCAAATTGGCTTTGTTGGCTTACCCTTCTGCCATATCATCATCTCATTTTCCTGTCTCCTGGGTTATATTCTCTCCACTTTCACCACTACAGACCCAAACAAGGAGAAGTGGATTGGAGGATTTTCTTTGAAAAATCCTGTTTTGGAAGATGAAAGTCAGAGCGACTTTATCTGATCAAGGGAACATTGATGGATCGAATTATTGCCATTGTTATTATCCTAAGTATGTTTGAAAATGCTAGGATTATTTTACCGATTTCTATCAATAATCCTGAATCCTTCACTCCCGCTCAAGCTCCAGTGTGCTTAACATCCTGCTTTTCTGATTCCCCTTTGATTTTTGGAGACAAGTGAGGGGTCGTCAAGTGACAAAAGCAAAACATGGCAAACTTGGGAATCTCATGTTTGCAGTGAACTTAAAAACTTGTCAAAGAAAAACCGAAAGAACCGTAATGCGCAACCTTAAATTCAGAATGGAAAGAACACCCTGCAAAGAATCGACCTCAAGTGCCATACAATTACCAACAAAAGGAAAATCAGTTCCCGGCAGTCATAGGGTAAGATTTAATTCAGCTCAAATTAGATTTAAAAAAAAAAATGAAATTCGGAATGAAGCCTTGGAAAATGAGGACAGTATGATTTTGATCAATATTTGTGAAGAAGCATAAAACAAACGAAGCGGTAAGAGAAAGCTGTAAAAGAAATCACTAAAGAATAGCATCAACAAATGCCATGATGGAGTCTACAAATCACATAGCCCGGGTGCTTTCCATCTATATAATAAATACCCACAAAGGGCGAGACGGTGTAACAATAAAACACTCCACAAGTCAGGCACATCTTGTCTACCGTAACTCAGAAAAATCCACAAAAAGGAACGGTGAAAGTCATGGTACTTTCCCCATCTCCTCATAATCATCCACTATTCCCTACTCTTCTGTCTTTTTTCTAATAATCATATAAGGGAAAATAAAAAAATATCTAGTATAATAAAAGGTAATGTCATTTCCCATATCAAGGCTTCATTACCCTTTCGTAAAGTCAGTAAAAGTCCCGAGATGACAGTGGCCTTTCCCGCAAGTATTGTCGCCACATTCACCCTAGAAAAAGTAAAGACCAAAAATGGAAAATATGACAAAACGTCAAAAGCTTTCAACGCCGGTCTTTCAAGTGTCTCCTTTTCATCTTTATCTTCATCATCCTCATATTTTTCACTAATGCAGGATATTAATTCTCTGCTTTCTCTTTTGTTTCTTTCGAAACGACACAAATATCGAACGTAATCTATAAACTTCCATCTAAGAATAAAAAGTCAAGTTTAACCAATGGAACTTCTCATGGTTGCTTCTGTATCGTTTAATTTGAAGTGAGTCTTTTCTCTTTGTGTTTAACCAGGCGAGATAAGGAACAATGACTTTAGTGCACGGTGGTGGTGGTGAATAAAACCTCCCCGTAATTTTTAACCCTTCATCGTGGCATTTCCAATTTACAAGCCATTACCCCACGGAAAGAGATGGAGTCACTATCCTTGAACAGAAAAAGGAGGGACTCTTCAAAAAAGACAAAAGATTTGTATGTGGTAATGAAGTGGAAATGTAGAGTAATCGTCTTACTTAATAATTGTCGGCGCTATCATCATCTCCTTCCATGATCATCCCATCATCTCTCCGGGCTCACTTTGTCTTTCAAAAAATCTTAAATTAATGCACATTAAGCCTTTGTGACGTTTATGCTCTTTCGTGTAACTCTCCTTCCCATATAATTTCCATATCACCACCACTTTCCTGTTCTTATAAATATTTTCCTTTATGGAAGATCAGAATGGAGTGGCACCCGGGTATTCTCCATTGTTTCATACACAGGACACTTTGCATAAGAATAGAAAACGGATGACAACGACAACGGGTCCTTGCGTTTTATTTTCCCCCTTGCCGTTTCTCTACGCGGAACGTTGACGACTGTACTTTATTTCTGGATCCATTTTCGACCATTGTAATTGCCATATGCAAATCATCCGGTTTGAAGTCTATGAACGCCAGTCACTTTCCGGTGTTTCAGAGCTTTAAAACTTTCTCTTCCGCTAGACGACGTCGTCACTTTTATAGTACTCTCTCGAAAGAGCTACACGCGGGACTTGAAAGGCCATGCACCCATGTCACTTCATGTCACCCTTGTCAGCCTCATCGTCAAACACACAGACTTTCAAATTACAACTTTAAAATGTACCTTATATCATTTACTGACATGAGCCTAAAATGTCTAAATGTTTTTGTATATGAATTGTAAACCTCGGAGAGTTTAAAATTTCATTTGTTCATAACGACAAGCGTGTCACTGGAATACCCGAATGAAAAGCACATGTAAAAGTGAACGTGGGTGTTTTCGGATTGGATTTTGTCAATATTTACGAGACTGGCGTTCTCATAATCGCAGTGGGTTTAGATTTAGCTGGCGAAGTGGAATAAGTTGCTTTTACTCTAATCACAACGACCACGACGGCACGCCATAAGAAAAACAAAAGTGGTGACTGGAGCACGTGACCCTTGTCCTTTGTAAATGAAAAACAAACAGTGGGACAAAGAGAGTAGTAAAGGGTTAAGGGATTCTGTACTCTTGCCCATCATCAGCATTATTCCTCTGACCAATTCATTCTTTCGAGGATATCGACTTACAGACGTCTCATTTGAATAGAACGACCCATGTCCAGGTCACACTTCTCGGCTCAAGTTTTCTCACATTCTATGGCTTAAAGTCTCACAGAGCAATGGACGAAAACAACGAGGGAATTGATTAAAAGGGAATTTGCCGCCTTCTAATTTTTCTGAATTGGGGTGACAAAGGTTATCTGATTCCCTAATGAAGCCAAACAAGAGACATGCAAGAGAGAAAGAAAATTGGAAACCAGGAATTCAAGACTGCATTTTTCCTAGGCTGAAAGGAATTGCTTTTAGTTTTGGCAAGTTCTTGACTGGAGGCAGGCATTGTTCCTTCCATGTTTGTGGAAGTGCACTAAGGACACAGGCGGGTACTCTTGGGTAAAATTAATTTGGTCAAAATGTGTGGAATGGAAATGGAAGAAAGGCGACTGCCTTTCCTTTTGTTTTGATTAAAGGAGCGGTGAGAGACATTGACAAAATGCATCCCATTCATCACATTCGGTTCCAATTAGTTTAGTTCCATCGTCAATAGGAGACACACAGTTTTTATGCACGCGGGAGCACCCGGGTCTTTTCGATTGTTTGTTCCGTTTTCTCAAAAACTCGATTAGTCTTTTTCAGTCTCACTCGCAGACTTGCGTTCCAATGATCTGTCCTCAACACCAGAAAAGTACACTTAAATTAATTTGATTTCAGTATACATGATTTATTTCACATAGAAGCCGTAAAGTGATTTAGACGAGAACACTAAGAAGTTTAACTGGCGTGAATTATATTTACTACAATGCCAAATTCATACCTGCGCATTCACTCAACAGCTCGTGGCGACAACCAATTAAAATCTGTCAAATGGAAAATGGGGATTTAAAAAAAGGAGGACAAGTGACAATTAAATTCAGCCCACCGATTCCTCCTCTTGGATCAGGAGTCATAGAATAATCTGTCCATGTTTTAAAACGGGTTTCCAATATGTGCGGTACCACCCATAGCTTTATTTTAATTTGAATTTTAAACAGATCTCTCCCCTTTGCACTTCTTCATCTGACTCTTTCGCCCCAGCTATTAAGCCATTGACATGGATGGGTTACCAATAATTTGTTTGCATCTCATTACAACGGGTGTGATTCGAATTTAGTTTGAGGCATTGTCTGCTAATACGGAACTCTGGCAGTCCCGCTACTTCAATGATTGAAAATATTAAGTCATGCCCCTCGTAAATTGACAACATGCAATGCTCTCCACAAACTAAAAAGTTATGTCGTTTAATCTGTGAAGAATTTCACAACTTTCTCTTAAAATGTGAGAGTGAAAAGTATAAGGAGTAGCAACGGCGTGGTTCTGGATGCCTGAAATGTTAATTTAGCTAGACCTGGACAAACACTGGGTTTTGGACTTTGGATTAATTCCTTCGAAAAGTTGGACAGAGAATGTAATCGAGAAGGACAAAGATAGTCCTTACACAAACACATTGAGACATTTCCTGTCTTCTTCGTTCCAATAAATTTATCCGGAGTCTCTTGTGTTGGAATGAAAACGAACACTACTGGCATCCAACCCCCTTGATTCTTTTTCATTAACCCGATCATGTAATAGCTTTCTTCCTTGACACTCAATTTGTTCCGTTTATCCCAGGAGGAAGTCGTTGGGCGAAAGCCAAGAAAGGTCAATTTGGTCTTAAACTTTCTCAAAGGCAAAAGACGTTGCGCCCTCAGCTTAGCTGGTTATACAGGCACAGATTAACTGTGGTCAGAAAAGTTTCTTCATCAATTTTCCAGAATAAATATGCTGAAATCCTGGATTTATAGTCCAGCAGAAGTGATTCCGTAAATCACTCATGAGAATACGGTTAATAGCGAGAAATAAACCGTGGTAACCCGGGTTTGAAACAGTCAAGCGGTCTGCCGTAAACTACAAGCAAGACAATAAAAATTGACCCAAACTGAATGATCAGTGGAAGGTCACAAATGTTGTACACGCTCCACTCAACTTTTTTAGGAGTATTGTCAAGCATTGACCTTAATGCAGCGTCCAAATACGATGGGTTCATTTGAAATTAAAATCGGTCTGGTAGTTCCTGAGTTGTAAACAGACGGCAGGCTAAGGACTACAGTCTACCGACAGACTATACAAACAGATCAAGAGCATAACGTAGTTTCCGGTTCTTAATAACTTTGCCGTTTTTCGATAAGGCAATTTACACATGGCAGTTGCCCACCATCAAAAGTGAAAGCATTCTCACATGTCTTTTCTCCGTCAAAGTCTCATTGGTTTTTATGTGTCCTTTTTTCTTCGTTTGAGTTTTATTGGTCAGTGAGGTTCTTTGCTCCTAGTGATCAATTTGATCAGGACTTGTGGATTAAAGTCCTCCTCCTTCCAGTGCTGGAAGATACATAAATTAGGGATGGCTGGGGCCCGGGTTTTAAGGTCGTCTGGAGCTGGACATTGGATGGTTTGCTCACTTTGATGGGAGAGTGTTAGTAATTGTGAGACACTAAAAGTGAGGAGGGTCATTAACCATTAACGTCTTCAGCGCTTATCTTTCCCGGGTTGCTTTTACTACTTTGCTACGACTCCAATGGAAACGATTAAGATTGAGAGGACGTTTTTAGGAAACAAAAGGATCCTATTGGACTGTCCTATTCAGTTTCAGAGATATACACAATTTTATATCGGATTTAGTTTAGTGCCTCTGTCCATCTCGAGAGTTCGAACCATTGGACCTGTCATGTCCCAGAAATTGACACTGGCATAAACATTTAACATTGGGACTAAATTGGACAGGAGAAAGGGAATAAAAGGAAGAAAGTCAGATAAAACTCTTGAGACAGTTGCCTTGCGAAAAAAATCTGTACAATTTGACTCTGCGTTCATTTAGTTTTATGTGTAGAATAAAGGCGAATGGAGCACTAGTTCAATCAACGGTTGGGCTGGGAATGAATTTAGGAATATGTGAGCAGATTCCCATTAAGATTGTCCACGGCCTCAGTGTCGCTGCCTTTTATATCTACTTTTCTATACGACAATGATATCGCGCTCATCAATAATGATTCATAACAGAAGCGCTAAAATGGAAGAGGCATTGGCGACCACTCGAAATTTTATTCCCTATTGTGATCACCTGCTTTCACCACGGTGGAAGCAGAAAGTAGAAATCCACTGCCGTAATATCCCAAATGTTGGAAAGCAGTGAAAATCCACAATGAAAGTTCCATAATTCCACCATGAACTTCAGTCCACCACAAGATTTCATACCCTTTGACGAGTACCCGCTTTTATATCCACTATTTTGTGAACTGTTCATGTTTGGGATTTTTACTGGATGAAAGTAAAAGTCGCCAAAAACCTTAAGAAGAAGTCTATGATTTTGTAGGTTAGGGCTGCGGCGACATGATTAAAATACTTCCAATTAAATGCAAAGCTTATGAAAGTGCATGTCAAGCCAGTCAGCGTTTATTAGCTTTAAAATTTTGTTTTTCAAGTCCCGCATAAGATTTGTATTTTTGAAATACCCAAGCCGGATTCTATAACTACATAATCAAAACAATGAAGGCTTTCATAATGAACAAGGGCCACCTTTCGTACTTATTCTCGTAATATAACCGACTAATTATCTTGAGACTGTTGGACAGGCACTTACTGACATCGGTGAAAGACATTTTGTATTTATGTTGGGCCTGTCATTCTCTGTTTGAAAGCATCCGACCCGTCTTCAGAACAAGTTGAAAGAGAAATGATCATTTGGTTCAGGACCAGTGAATCTAATATCACTCTCCTGAAACATTTCGAATAGATAGGAAGAAGGGACATGTTTTTATTATTCCTTATGCACTGCCTTTTCTCCCTGCATTGCTTTCCTTTGAGCAGATATTCCTGATTTTTGGAACGAAGTACATTCCATTCACCGAAGGCAAACATAAGTATAGGAACAGAGGAGTCAGCTTCTCACTTATCACAAATAGGTTTCGAATCATAAAATTTCATTGCATCATTTTCGTATTACACTTTTGCATTTGGTGCATGTTTTAGAGAATGAAGGAGAATGGCTAGTCCATATTTCCCATTTTCTCGTAGGCACAACTACAGAGCTGGAACGGCAATCCAGGGATTTTGCCGCCATTGCCTAGCTTTCTTTAAGAAAGAAGGCAAGTAATGAACACCCTATGAAATAGCTTTATTCATCATTATTAAAAGTTATTCAGAATAAGTCCTTCTTTGCGTCTGGGTTTTCGACCGAAAATTGTGTTTCCGGGACGGGCGGTGAAGTAACGGAAGGGGGTGAGTGGATTCCCAGCGGACGAGGGTGGCTATCTTGGAGACATTGAGAAAGTGACCTTTAGTATCTGACTTGAATGAAATAAATGGACATTATAAGAATCTTCTAGGGAAAACTACATCC
Source organism: Pseudachorutes palmiensis (assembly GCA_009869845.1). Lineage (NCBI taxonomy): Eukaryota > Metazoa > Arthropoda > Collembola > Poduromorpha > Neanuridae > Pseudachorutes > Pseudachorutes palmiensis. The sequence continues at coordinate 21,749 of VNWY01000012.1, read as the reverse complement.
GTTTATCGCTGATTCAGAAGGCTCAGTTATGGACTAGGCTTGAAATGATTATCCGGAAGAGTGGACATTTGACAAATGGGACTAAAAACAAATGATCTGTGTCCAATGCGGGAGCCACTTGGGACAAACTACGGGAAAGGGTTCTTATTTCCATCATGTTCGGATGTACCATCAACTAAATTGGGTCTACCTCAAACTCCTTAGCAAATCATTCACACAGCTATTTGTTGTTGTCATTCAATCAACAACGCTCGAGTAAATGTCGGAGCTGACCAGTACAGTTCAACTCCCGAGTGCAACCAATTCTTTGCCAAACTTTCCACTTTATGGTCAGCTCACAATCGAATTCCATACCCCTTTCCAAAATTCTCTCATGGGACTGTCAACCCCTTTTCTGACTTTTAACGAAAACAAACTGAATCAAGCTAGCATTTTGACATTTACAAAAACCCTTAAGCACAGTATTAGTTTAGAGTGTCAAAACAACTACCAAAAGTTGCTACTGCGGTGGCTCGTGTCACATAATGTCACACATGTAATGTGCTGGTCCCTCTCGAATTGAATGGCGGATGAGTAGAGTAGGACCAGAGTGCGTGAGAAGTGGAAATGAAAGTCAGTGAAGTGTATGAAACATCTTGATTTCCGGGTAGTGATTTCTGTATTTTCATTTAATTTAATGATAAGGAAGCCTTCGTTGTCCAACGGAAAGAAAGGGATGAGGACAGAGACTGGGAGCAGTGAATCAGATCTGCATTCGACATTAGAGATCAAGGTCGTAAAAGTTTATTAGGCAAGTGGAGGGATCTGGGTTTGGTCGGCCTTGTTTATGTGACAGGTTTACTGTCAATACACCTCGCCGTCCCGTCCACGCCGAAGGATTTTCGTCACCCTCTATGTCTGGAATAACCCAAAAGTTATGAGTTGACATGACACGGGATGTGGGACTCTCCCTCTGATGATTATTGAAATTAGGGAAAGTAACAAAACAGCGCACTGAGGAACCACTTCACTTTCTCCGGATCCACTCCAATGTATCCTGGGCAGAATCAACCATCAAACCAAACCCATAATCGTTAGGATTTATGGTGGATATTGAACTCTGGGTCGCAGCAGGGGTCACTCGCATGTCATTCATACTCACTTTCAAACTTCTATTTCTGGGTGATGAATCTTAACAGCAAAACACTCCTCCAATTCCTATAACTTCCAATTTCCTCCAATACGATCCACACTGGGATTAATAATTTATGTAGAGTCGTAAAATTCATTTAGGGAAAAGTGCAAAATGCGCTTCTGGTTGGTGGCCTTTAAGTCATCAAACAAAGTATCGTTCGCTCTGAGACCTCCACGTTTGATTCGATTTGAAGAGCAAGCGCGAGATGCTATCCTATCGCCATTTGCGGACAGGCCGCAACTTTTATAGCCGTCGATGGATCTTTGGTACCCCTTTCGACTTTAAAACTTTGTAAATTAGACAGGAGTTTGCATAAAGTTGAACAAAAGGATTCTGAACACCGTTTAGGATCATTTAATAGGATTCTAAGAGCTAGTACTATGCCGATGAGTGTGAGGCAGTTGGTTAAAAAAGTTTTACAAATTAGCAATACAATGGATGAAGGATATAAAGAAGAAATAGCATAATCAGAATTCAAACTTTGAAGCTATGAACTTTGAGCAGCAATTTAATTCTTTGACTTTTATGAGAGCTCATCACCAGTCAGGCAGAGAGGAGAAATCCACGTCCATGGCCCATTAAACACAAAGCGACATAATCGTGTTCTACTCTAAAGGTAAAACACATTTTATCATCCATTCTGGAATGCAAATAAGGTGCAGAAATAGCTCTACATTGTTTGTCTCAGGGCACTTTGGGAGAATCATTTAAATTGTGCTTGGTAGTAAATGTCTCCCGGACAGACTATAGCTTCCAGGATTTTATGGGATTTTCAGGTGTTCCTTCGAATGGGATATGGCAGTTCTAAAGGTAATAAGAAAATAACTCGCATTCAACAGCGACAGAAGGGCTTTTGCAGAGGACCTTTGACACGGAGGCCTGCACATTCGAACAATGCAAAAAAAAATTCAATCCGTAATATGAATTTGTAAACAAAGGTTGTGAGTCTTAAAGTCCCTAAATAACTTTGTAGCTATCTCGTCGTAGCTTTTACTATTTTTAACCTTGACAGTCAACGACTAATTTGGCAGAAAAGAATCACTGCCCAGCAGTCAGCCTTTGCTCTCCTTGTCAAAATTGAAAGCAGCGTTCTCTGATATCTCGTAAACTTTTTGTCGTATGACGGGGAAAGGGTTGATTTTCTCACCCTCTGAAAGACAGAAGAGTAACGAATCAATAAAGAATTCACCCCTTTCACACCCGTTGGATTGGTTTTAACACTCTATTGAACGCCCATTGGTAAATATACATTCAGAATTATACCCGGACTCGGGCAAGCACAAACGCCCAAAATAAAGTTCTCACAGGGTTTATCACGGCGACACAAGGCAGGAACGAGAAAATAGAAAGTGCAGATCGAATTGGAATTCAGCAAGGATTTTATGTCTGTTGCTTTCCTGGTGCCTCCAGGAAAGTAAGGACTGATATTCGGATGAGTGATTCACATGAATGAAGTCCATGTACCCTTCATTAGGAGAGCACCCTTAATTTCAAGGTGCTTCCGAAATGTATTTTACTCCACGAGTACCCTCAGCATAATGAAGGGGCGATTCCATAAAAAGTAACGCTGACGGCAAGCTTTCTTCCAGGTCGGTGCCATAATTTACCTGCTTTAGTGACAAGTGTCTATTACTAGCGTATGGCCTACCACATTAAAAAACAAAAGCGGAAGTATTTATTACCCACAAATTACTCTACAAATCATTTGAACGGAAGTGAGAAACGGAGATGAGACGCGGTGGAAGTTTTATCCCGTGGACATTATGGCTCTTCTGCTACCCACTGCTGCTGAATTTATTGAAATAATTGAAAACGTCCAGTTCATAAAAATTCGTCTCAGCACATTTAGCTTTCAGCCTTTTAACGGAATACTCCAAATCCTTTGTTTGAATTTAGGATTTATGAGATCCCTCTTTAGTTTTTGTTCATGAAACCGAAAACGCTAGTAAGGAAGTGGTCTTTAAAGGGTTATTTGATCCGCGTCACACGCTAAATATGTTTCTGGCGTCATAGTACCACCCCTTTCTTCACTTTAATTACTAATTCAGTCGGACTTCCTGGGGGAAAATGTGAAAGTTTAGTCCAACTTTCACTTTAGGATAACCTCTGACTAGTGAACTTCTTCCAAATAATTACTTTACCATGGAAATCCTTAATTACTTAAGTTAATCAGCTCCAATTGGAAAAATGAAATTAATTTGAATCATCTGAGATACCTTGTAACTCGGGTCGTATCTGAGTGTAGATTATATGCCTCGTATGTGGGGTTAATCTTGAAATCTGTGGAAATGAAACACTGGAGTATAACAATAGGATGGGGAGGATGCTGCGTCGTCTTCAATTCTCAAGGGAATATTGTCCTCTAGAAAGAATCGAAACTATACAAAGAGTGAAAGCCAACCAGAGGAATTAATACCCGAGGAGAAAGCCCTTGGTGGTGAAATAGTAAAAGTTATTTTGCATATTATTTCCCATCCTCCCTTTATTTTAAAAGGATGAAAGATGCTGTGTACTTAATTATTCGGATCTCCCCGTCTTTGAGAGTCTAATTCCTTTTTGATTTGGTGAAATGAGATTCCTGTGTTTTATCTTGCAATTTTTCTCTCCGGCGTGAGTAACTCATTCCGCTAATTGCCCTTCCTTTCACCCGTCTCCTGCCTCGAATAATTTTTCAACTACTGGCAAATAATTTATCTTCTTTTTTCGTTTTCGGAAAAAGGAGCGACAGAAGGAACCCTTTCATCCCTGCCCCCTTATTTCTTTTGTCTCTATTTGTCACTCTTTCAGATGCTAATTACTCCGCCTTTGGGCTCCGTTAAGACTCCAAAGTCACGGTGATCAGTCCATTGTCACGTTCACCCTTCTATCGGTTGCTTATTGATAAGGCTCCTTATAACGTACTCTCTTAGCTCCGACACAGTGGAAAATGTATCCGAATCTCAACACCCCCTCTGAGCTTGACAAATTTACTCTAATTAGCACAACTTTAATTTTAAAATAAAACATCTGCAGTTCTAAAAACCCCAGCGCTAGAAAATAATCTTAAAATCGCAGTGGATTTAATTTAGTATTAATCAAAAAATTATTCATTAAAGAAAATCCGTTTTCTCCAAACGGCAGCGAGAACTTTTCAAATCTTTGAATGTAATTTGAAATAAGAGTGAGTTTATGGTGGCAGCGGAAGCGACAGTGACAAATCCGTGAGGAATTGGATAGACGTTCATTTTAGACGACGCCGTCGTCGATTCAATCCAGGGTGTGAATTTCGATGTGTTTTAGATGAAAGGAGATACATTGTTCTTGATGGATCACAATATTAACCTTGGAGGTCTCGAAGCCTCAGAGATCGATTAATTTTATATAGGAACTTAAGTAAACGGAAACACACCACACGTCCTCATTGTTCCTTGCCGTCACTCCTTGGTCATCATTTTCCTTTTTGCAACTTAACTACTGAGTTTAACGCCGCCGGAGTTTCAAAGCTTTGACAATGACATGGCCAGCACAACCCCATCATTACATATTTTCCCTCTACCAGAAAATGGAATTCGATTGTAAATGATAATAGGAAGTGAGATTCAAGATCAGCCCTTCACTCCACTTGCCATCATCGTCCTCTATTTGAACCAAAAATTCACTTGTTTCCAAAAGGGTTGCGTAATGATCAATCATGTTCACCACCTTTTCCTGTTAGTCTGTCATTTAATTGTGAAACCGAAACCTTCAATCATCTTTCCAACACGACCACAAGTCACGGCGTTGGTTGGCAAGCTCTTGTTTGTTGTCTTCTGTCAAAGGGTTTGACTTTTAAATTCCACATTATTGAGGGGGTCCCATCTCATCAAATTCTTATTTTGTGGGAACCATCATCAACAATATTCACTGACAAGTGTGACTTGTAAAACCTTTTTGGGTGGAATAAATCGAATTCACTCTTCCATATTATTCTCTGGCTAAACGATATCTAAGCGATCCTTATTCATTCCACGCCAGAAATATGGAATCGCTTCACTAATTGTAATGTCGTGGCCAGAGATACTTCTTATCCGGGATTGGCTAGCAACTTCAAGCATGTGCATGAATTCAAATCTGACTATTGATGACGCTTTTCGAATTATTTTCCAATCAGATTTAGAAGTATTCGCCAATTTTCTAAAACAGTATAAAACCTTCAAAAGCATTTTCGAACAAGTTCTTAACACAGCGAGCCGTCCTGTTGAGCTACGCACTGATCGCCACATCTACAGGCCAGACTTCAAACTAGTTCGAAATAGTAGCATTAGCTCACCTACCCGAGTTTTCAGTGCCCGTGTCATTGATGATATACAAAATTATATTCTCCAAATTCGCGAACAGCGCATACTTTCCAATGGCAATTACTTTTTTATAGGTTCATTTGAGTAGTAAACAAAACATTTATGTTTAATTGCATCTTCTGAAAGGACTCATGGACTAATTGTAAACCATTGCTCGCCTGTGTGCTTTTCTATTATCACTGGATGAGTCACTAGCATAGCAGCAACGAATCACCACACCATACGAACCGCAAATAGAATTGACAAGAGTTAACAGCGCTTTAAACTCGTGGCTTTTTTGCGAGTCCAACCGGGTATGCAAGTATTATTGATTTTTTGCTGGTGTCTTTTTGCTCCGAATTGCCCGAGTTGCTCAAGCATAGTCTCACAACTCACCCGGTGAGTTGTGAAAATTCGGCAGTTTTTATCTAGTCAGATGGTGCAAATCAAGTCAGATTTTTAGGAGGGAAAGTGATCGGTAGATCGGTGAAAGGGTGGGGAAAGTTGTTGCTTGTCAAAGATTTTGCAGCTGGCTCTCCAACAGTTCCGGTAAAACAGTTTATTATTGAAAATTCACACAATTGCACAGTTACACAATTGTTCTGTTCCAAATGGGGTTTAATTTCCAGCATTTCTTTTAATTCCTTAATGAAATATTCATTTAGAAACAAAGGAAATATTCATTGGCTTTATATTGTCTTTAGTGTTATTAGCTAATGTTTTTGCACTGGATTACGCCAAGAACAAAAAATTTTGGCGTCTTCCGATTTTAGCCAATGCGATGTAACACGGATATAAAAAGGTAGAGGAAAAGCGCTGAACTATCGGCATGATGTAGTAGTAGTGGACATAACCGGACAAAGCAAGACGTGAACTGTCTTATGATATTGGTTTGGTGATGGCTTGCAATTTTGTCAAGGAGCGTCAGAAGATAATTGTTTACTCCCTGGACCCTGGAGTTTGTCCAGGAGTTCATATCCAATGGTTATCAGTTCACCTTGGATGCAATAAAAAGGCCAGATAAACTAATTTTGTTGCAAAATGATTCGATTTCCCAGGATCTTGTTGACTAAATTCTTTGTTTTACTTTGCGTCTAAAGCGTATTAACTTAGGTTGAAGTTGGCTGATTCGAAAAAATTGCCTATTTACGAGGGGTCACGGCGTAGCGTGAATTTATATTCGTTGAAAACATGTTTCGAATTTTTCCGTATGAGACAAAATTAATAGCCACTTAGGAAGATCAAAGGACCATTCTTAGGCCAATCTTTTACACGATAATCGTAGATCAGAAGGAAGCAAAATAATACTTTGGAAACCCTCGAGAATAATTTTATTCTTAAAAGTCGAAGGATTCTAATGTAACAAAGGTGAAAGCGGGAATGTCGTTTTTGTGTAGGCATTACTTGAATTTTATGATGCTGTTGACTCCTTAAAAATCGGAAGCTGCTTTCTGACGGTTTCCCTGCTATACTTTTATGGGAAAGATTGTTCTCGCTTTATGGAAACTGGGATCCATTGTTGCACTTTCACTTCACTTCAGTAGCTTTCATTTTAAATTGTAAAAGGTTTTAAAGCTTCGATAAGAATTTCGACGCCGCTGGTTGAAGGAAGGGTTTCGTACGGATAATAAAAATGAGTGCAGACATAAATATTGGGATTGTGACAAGGATCTCTCTGCTAAATGCAAATGGAACATCGAAAGAAGATCATGGAGCAATCAAAGTGAAATGGAGATTTCCGCTTAATAATACTTTTCCTTTTATTACATTTTGCCATTGTGATTTCCCTTCTTTTGCAATGAATGGATTATTTTAATTTCGTTCGCAATACCCACCCTGGAATTGTTAATGGATGGTTATAAAATATGCTTTCTTCACCGCCACATGGTAGAAAGAGATTTCGCTTGTTGTGCGTCGCAACTCCAAGTTATCAAATAATGTCCATATTTCAGTTAGACTTATTTTGAATTTTAACTGTAGTCATCAGTAAGCATCTTTCTAACGCTTTGCATTTTTACAGGCGTAATAAAAAGAAAGGATTCCTTGAAAAGGTGAAGAAAAACCTTTTATGTGATCGCAATATGGTTTAACCTTTTAGGACTTTCTCTTTTTAACCAATTAGGACTTTCTCTTCTCAGTGGGAGCCTGAATTATTAAAGACACGACAGCTTGTTGGCACATTCCGCTTTGCATCTCTGCTCTCTTTCTCTAAAGATTTCCATCACTAGGAAAGAATGACTATTGATTTCTGCAACATTTGGAGTCGCACATAATTCAAAGTTTCGGCATTGCTAAAAGAAAAACTGTTTCAAAATTACTACGTCAATTGCTATGCTTAAGCGTAAGCCAGGCATCAATAATCTCTCACTTATCTTCCTGTTACACGCAAATTATTGACACTTGCTTACGCAAATTAACTTTCTCAAGTGGGGATTGGTTCAATTGGATTAAGTTGGATTAGGTTTGACGTCCCTCAGTGCTTCGGCACAAGAGTAAATTATTAGAACGTAATACACTACGTACGAGTCTTTAATCTTGCCCGCTGTTTTGTTTTGCAAAAAGCAAAAAACCGACGTCAATAAAAAATGGAGTAGGCCAAAATGATCCATGGGGATAGCTAGTTTAAGACAAGGGGGCAAGGCAATCTAAGCTCTGTAGCTACCTGCAATCAGTGTTTCTTCTTATGTTCACAAGCTTCTAGTCTAACCTACTAAATGAGTCAAATTAGTCTAGAGTTGTTACTTGAATTCATGCCTGCTATATTTGTTTTAGATAAGGGAACGGGTGCTGCGACGATGATTCTCTTGCGGCGACTAAACAATGAACAATGAACTTTATTTAGAGAAAATCAAGACATCCCCATTTACATTGTTCACCAAACTTCAGTCGACTGTCAACTTCAGAAGAAGAATCAAGGTAGCTGTTTCCATTCGGAGCTTAAGAAAGTCAAACGGAATCCAGCTCGTTGCTGTTCAATTCATCGCCCAACAAAATGTGTGGTGAGTAATTAGCAATTGCCAATCGTAAATATTTGTAAAGAAAATGCCATTTTCAGCGTTTCTGAAGGGCTTGGGCTCTTGGCATCTAATGTCGTAACTATCTGAATCTCCGCGCATAAAATGGCCATATATGGCTTTGAGTATTTGACAATTGCACAAGGAAATTCTAGTAACCTTGGAACATCTTCCAGCTCAAATTATAATTCCTTTACCTGTAGAATCGAAAGAAAATTGAGCATAATTTACATTTGCTTTATGGCGACAGCGGAGGCTTTACAAGAAATCCAGATTCCTTTTAGGGACATCCCTTCCTAAGGCGTGTCACCAAATTCAATTCAGCAATACTGCTGGGATCAATGAACTTCTAATGTTTCAGGCAACGTAATTAAGACTTTCTCAAGTCCCTCCCTTAATTATTTGCGTTGGTAGAACCCGTTTATGGTCATGTTCATTTCACTCAAAGTATCTTAGATGGACTTAAATTTAGACTATGGCTTTATTGGGCTAAGAAGGGATGGAGTGCCCTATCACTTTGTCCTAGTTTATTGACCCCTATCCGTCTAAAGGCATCTCAACTTTTCTTTTGTGCAGGTCAAATAAGGCCAACCTTTTCCTTTCCCCAGACGCCATTTCCATGTTTGGCGATAACTCTGATTTCTAATTTATTTAGGAATCTTCGCTTACCTGAACTACCTGACGCCAAAGACAAGGAAGGAAATCGCTGACCTTCTTATCAAAGGTCTCCAGCGTCTCGAATATCGTGGATATGATTCTGCTGGCATTGCAATGGACACGCCTGACGGCCAGGAAATCACAATCATCAAGGAGACTGGAAAGGTCAAGGCACTGGAGGATGAAATTATCTTGAGTAATAATCTCAAAGCAAATTAGCCCCGAGTCATAGCATACTGTGATTGATGTAAAGGTGATTTTTGACTTTTCCAGAGACTGTTGAAATGGAATTTGGTGTGATTCACAAGACACACTGCGGCATTGCTCATACACGTTGGGCAACCCATGGCGTCCCTTCCGCCGTCAATGCTCATCCGCACCGTTCGGACGATGACAACGCCTTTGTCGTTGTCCACAATGGAATCATAACCAACTACAAAGATGTCAAACAATTTTTGATACAGAAGGGTCACCATTTTGAGTCTGATACGGACACAGAAGTGATTGCCAAGCTCTTGGCGCACCTCTACAAGCCAGATGTCACCTTTCTCAGACTCGTTGAAAAAGCTATTCTCCAATTGGTAAGCTTTATTAATTCCAATAAGTTCAACAAATTAGTGTTTACTTATTAGGAAGGAGCCTTTGCACTATGTGTCAAGAGCAAGTACTTTCCTGGAGAATGCGTGGCAACGCGACGAGGAAGTCCGTTACTCGTCGGCATTAAATCCAAGACGAAATTAGCAGCAGATTCCATTCCAATTCTTTACAGCAAAGGTAAATTAGCATGTTTATATTGACTGCCAGCCAAAAGTGAAACCTGGATTTCAATTTAGTTAGCAGATCTATATTATTTTAATATATTTTTTTTCGGTCCACTATTTCTGCCTTCAGATGCAAAAACGGCACATCAAGGTAAATAGTTAATTGCCCTTGTCCGTCATTGTATATAATTATTTTGCTTTAGGATTTTTAAATCCTTGTCCAACTCAGTGTAATTTATTCCAAACTTTCCAGATGCTCATGGACATTTGAGCCCTGGCTTGGGTGGCATTCCACGTGTTGATTCCACTTCACAATTTGGTCCTCTCGGGGAAAACAAAGAAGTAGAATATTTCTTTGCTTCTGATGCATCCGCTATAATTGAGCACACCAATCGTGTCTTGTATCTGGAAGACGATGATGTGGCAGCGGTGAAAGATGGACTTCTTTCAATTCATCGTCTCAAGCGCTCAGTCGATGACTCACACGCAAGAGAAATTACAACATTGAAGATGGAGATTCAGCAAATCATGAAAGGGAACTACAGCTCATTCATGCAAAAGGAAATTTTTGAGCAGCCAGAGTCTGTTGTGAATACAATGAGAGGACGCGTCGATTTTGAAAAGAATACGGTCATTCTCGGTGGTCTGAAGGATTACATTCAAGAGATTCGGCGTTGTCGTCGCCTACTTTTGATTGGCTGTGGAACTTCATATCATTCAGCCATTGCTACCAGACAACTTCTCGAGGAACTCACCTTGCTCCCTGTCATGGTTGACCTGGCTTCAGACTTCTTGGATCGAAACACTCCAATTTTTCGTGATGACGTTTGCTTCTTTATTTCACAATCTGGTAAGTAATGAATCTCCAATAAATTATAGCTTGGATGACTTTCAACATAAAGAATTGCAGGTGAGACCGCTGATACTCTGATGGCTCTACGTTACTGCAAGCAACGCGGAGCCCTTATCGTAGGCCTTACAAACACCGTCGGCTCTTCGATTTGTCGCGAGTCACATTGTGGAATCCACATTAATGCGGGACCAGAAATTGGCGTTGCGTCAACAAAGGCGTACACATCGCAATTCATTTCGCTCGTCATGTTTGCTCTGATGATGTGCGAAGATCGGATTTCCATTCAACCACGCCGCTGCGAAATCATCCAAGGACTCAAAAACCTTCCGGATCTGATCAAAGAAGTCCTACGAGTGGATGACACCGTTCTCAAATTGGCTGAGGAGCTCTACCTTCAGAAGTCGCTGTTGGTCATGGGCAGAGGTTACAACTACGCTACCTGCCTTGAAGGAGCACTGGTAATGACAAAGATACTAATCCCCTAAAAATCAAAATTCAAAAACCTGGATAAACTCGATTTTTATTTTATTCCTAGAAAATCAAGGAGCTTACTTACATGCATAGCGAAGGTATATTGGCTGGGGAATTGAAGCATGGACCATTGGCTTTGGTAGACAAGCAGATGCCCGTCATCATGGTGGTCACCCGTGACCCAGTTTACTCTAAATGTGTCAATGCGCTTCAGCAAGTGACTGCAAGGGAAGGTCGCCCTATTCTTGTCTGCGAGAAAGGAGATACAGAAACGTTGTCCTTCGCCTCCCGCGCCATTGAAATTCCACATTCCGTGGATTGCCTTCAGGGCATTGTCACCGTGATTCCAATGCAATTGCTCTCATACCACATTGCAGTCTTGCGAGGTTGCAACGTCGACTGTCCACGGAATCTTGCGAAATCAGTCACAGTGGAATAATTCCTAACCTACCGAATCCAAGAAGAACTTAACAACATTCACCAAAATTACTTAAAAATTAATCATAATAATAATTAATCAAATCTAGAATATGAACAAGTGCACGTAACAGATTTTTCCTATATATCGCTTTCTGCTTAGATCATTAATATTGGTGTCTTCAGTAAAAATACTTTGAAACGGAGTTTTTTGGCAGTTTTGGAGTTGAATATAAGACTGTGAAAAATGAACGAGTAAAAATTAATTCTGTCAAGGAAGTCCTCGCCTGGTGGCCAAATCAACAGAAAATGCTAGCATTTGTTGTCTTGCAGCGCTAAGCAGCAGTTAGCTAGCGGTTGATGGAAAGGCACCAACGTGAGATTTCAAAAGAGAGGGAAAATGACCTTTGTCTTTCAATCTTCAGAATTTTGGGGGGATTACTTTTTTCATTTTTTTTCATTTTCGTTTTGAGAATTCCCGACGAAACAAGTTGAATGAATGAGTGAGTGTCAGTGTCAGGTCAGGAAGGAAGGGGTCGTTGGTCGTAGGTAAAGAGACACTGCGTAGGGATTCCAGTGAAACGCTGATTACCACCCATACCCTTGTGGTATTGCTCAACTGAGCATCGCTGGACGTGAAAAATCTACTTTTGTCAGGCTGTAAGTCTGTCTTTGACCTCGTGGGTCATATCATGGCCCCCAAGAGAGCTGCCCCGAAGGTCTGTGCCAATCCAATATTTGAACAATGGCTCATAGAGTGGAAGGATGATGCTATGGCAAAGAATAGCCAAATGCAGTTCGTGTATTCAAAGGTAATTTATTGAACATAATTTTCATAGGTAGCTATGCTTTCATCATATCAGCATAGAGCCAGACTGTAGGGACTTTACATTTTGATTTGTGTGCTTTTCTCTAGGCCCTGGCGTCACTCAGGAGGTATCCGCTGCCTCTGGGATCAGGGAGACAGTGCGAAATTCTGGAAAACTTTGGACCTGCCATTTGTACCAGAATTGACAAACGAATAGCTCTGGAGCCGCATCTTATACCTGAAGGTTTCTTTCTTTTCTTTCTTTCTTTTTTTTTTTTTTTTTTTTTTACAAAATGGCTTTGAATGGCTGTTTTATTGAAGCATTGTTTTATTGTACTCTGTGTTTAATTCTAATATCCCGTCATGTAGGCGCTGCCGTGGCTGGTATAATCGACTTGGATGCTCCAGGAACAAAGAAATCAAAATATTCTACAGCTATGCACGATGAGGCGGCGGCGGCTAAGAAGGTGAGTGTCGCAGGATTATTTGTACGACATTTTTACTGCGCTCCATTCATGTTGAGTTTATTCATTTACCAGAAAGTTTCGAAGCGTGAGTACATCCCGGCCTTCAGATCTGGTGCTTACGCTATCCTCGTGACTATGCTTAAAAAGGAGTCCATGATTAACTATCGGGGCTACATGTTGAAGCCTGAACTTCAGCAGGAATCACAAGATCACTGTGACGCTTCCATGACTGCAAAAGTACCTGGTACTGTGGCCAATGCTTGGAATTCCGTGAACACCTTACTCTCAAAGAACTTGGTTTATAAACATGGAAATCCCAGCAAGTAAGTACACTTCGATTAACGTGGTTTGGTTTCTTTTGCATAAACAGTTTTTGCGTTAAAGGTACAAGCTGAGCGACGAAGGCCGAGCTTTAGCCATCAAGCTAACTGGCGCTGACCATCCGCGTCCAAGCGGATCCAATAGGAGTAGCCAGAGTGGGGCCGATACAGCGGATGATGACATGTACGACGGATTTGATGCAGTTAGCACGTCACTTCCAAGAGTGCGATTTGAGGCTGGCGAATTCGAAATCATGCTTTGTGTCGACACTTCGGAAACAACTGCGTAAGCATCCATTACTTGTTACTTTTATGTCAAGGGTAGAGTAACCAGGTTGCAAATAAGTATTATACAATACAAAACAAAGACTGTATTACCGAAAACCGTTAAGCCATAACCCTAAGCATTAATAACATACTTTCCCTGTTAATTTAGAAAAACAAGAAAGGATGAAATCCTTGGAGAACTCAGGAAGAACGGAATTCCAGTTGAAGTTGTCAAATTGAATGTTGGAGATTTCGTGTGGATTTGCAAAAGGGCTGCCAACATGTCTTCAGTCACAAACCGGAATCGTCTCACAATTTCTCGGTCTACAGATATGGTGCTTCCGTACGTAGTTGAAAGGAAGAGGTCTGATGACCTTGCTTCCAGTATCCGAGACGGACGATTTCACGAACAGAAGCATCGCCTGGAAGGAACTGGACTTCAAGCAATTTACCTTATTGAGTCACACGGAAAAGGGGACTGGGGACTGGCAGAAGGCGCTCTTAGCCAAGCAGTTGCCAATACTCAAATTACGAATAGATTTATTATTCAGGAGACTGAATCACTCCGCGACACTTGTGCCTACCTAACACACATGACGCGGCATTTAGCCAGAATGTACCAGGTAAGCGGCACACGTTTAGAAATGACACCCTCCATGCTTCTACAATCTTCCATAACTAAATGTTAATCCAAAATTATGATTATTCTGAAAACCAAAAGACGCATAAGCTCACTGAAGTTAGTGTTTTCCTTGTAATATTTTGATGTCGACATTATAATTGGTTCATCTGGTGCAATTGAAAACGGCAATGATGTAGCATACTAGAAGGCTGTTCAACTGATGGTTTATTCTTTCAGGGTAAGAGCGTTTCCTGCTGTACAAAGGAAGAGTGGTCCACATTCAAAGACAAGACTGACGTGACCTATCTTATGTCTTTCACTGATTTCAATGAATTTGGTACTAAAGCACGGGTAAGCACTAATTCAAGTTTCATAGCAAGAGCTAACAGATACTTAATGCTTTTGTGCTGCCTGTCCGTGTGTCTGTCGTCTGCTTATACCTTCGGAACTACTGGACCATTTCATTTGTGAGTAATAAAGTCCTTATGGACTCCCATGTTTAATAAATCGCCATGTTGAGAGTGACTTGTTTATGGGCCAAAGGTCAAGAGAGGTTTTGGTGATTCCTAAAACGGGAAGTATAAAATTCAATTATTTGTTATTCTAGAACTGGACAGTGACTGAGATGTTTGCTCGACACTTGATGAAGCTCAAAGGACTGTCTCCAGATCGAGCCTTTGCAATTGTGAAACTGTATCCAACGGCTGCGGATCTCATTCGTGCTTACCGAAACTGTGGAACCACCGTTGAAAGAGAAACTCTACTTGCTTCAATTCGGTTCGGACTCGGTGGAACGTCCATGGGTCAAGCAATTAGCAGAACCATTTACTACCTTTACAACAGTGAAACATTTAAATAGTCTTCAAAATCGAAACACGCTTGCAACCCAAGAGGAGAAGTGGAATCTTGGAAAAATAAGCATTCTATTTATTTCGGTTTCTGTAAATGAAGGATGGTGACAAGTTATTTCCATTGTTTCTCATAATTTCGTCCTTTTGTACTCATTCTTTGAAAAAAAAACCTCTTCCACTCAATAGATTATTGCTAATTTTCCATTTTGCTAATTCTAGCGCATACTTTTCAAAATATTTTCGGCATAAATGGCATCTTTCGATTTCTCGTCCAGTTTGTCTTTGTAAACTGTGATCTCACATTTGTCATTCTTGGAAGCGTATAACTGTAAAAATGCGAAACAATCAACATTTAGTCACACCTTTAGTTGAACAAAAATTGCCTAAATACTTTGATGACTTAAACGTGAGGGAGAAATGCAGTAATTGAATATAATAAAAAGAAATGCTTACATCGATGACGACCTTGTGGCATTTCAGTTGTTTCGCAGTTCTCATCTTCTGCTCCGCGTCGTTTATGAGTGAGACAAACATGGACACGAGATCAATCGGGGAATTGTTCTCACTCAGAATTTTTGATACATCTTCTGGAGGTAGAATTCCTTGTAGTGAACCCAGCCAACCCTGGAATGAAACAAAACAATTAGAAATTGAACTATCTATGGGTCGCATTTTAATAAAAACCTTTTTGATTAGCAAGGACTCTATTTGTGGCCACTTTTGAGCATTCAGGAGCCCAAGAAAACAGCCCCATGCGTATTGCTTCTTAGTCAGATGTTGAGTAACGCTGAATTTTGCAGGCGATAAAACAGAAGTTGCATTGTTGTCGTAGTAGTGTTCCCCGAGGTGCTTGAGCGTACTCATGACTGAAGGATAATTGTCATGCTGTGGCGGAGTTTTGCTTTGAGTGAGTGCTTTATGAGTGTCTGTGGAGATTAAAAGATTCCTTATACTCTTGATCTACGTTAAACTTAAAGCAAAATTTTTACCAACGACGTCCAAGTGGCTATGGACAAATGCTGCTAAGTACTCGTCCGTGTTACTGCATTCTGCAGTATAAAAGTGGCACAACTGAGCTTTGATTCGATCGAGATTCTTTCCTCTGAGAATTGTTTTGTAGCGCAAAATCAAAGCATCTTGTGTCCTCCCCAGCATACTATAAAAACAAATTTTGTTTTGTGCAATTCTACACCAATCATACACCATAGACCTGAAGATGACTCACCAGTACAAGTCTGCTAACTTCCCCGTTTCAGATCTTGTTTCCAAATACCGAATGTAATGATTGGCTGCAGGCTTATTTTCCATTAGAATAAGCTGAAATAAGCTTTCCCGGAGTGTTTGTTGTAGATAAAGAACTACCTATAAACAGCCATAAAAACTCAATCAACACATACTATACTCAATAATATCCTACTTTCTTACCGCAGTTATTGCATTTCCGTCATTGATCTCAATAGCTCTACTGAGTAGAGTTTTCTTGTCAGTCAAACTTCGAAAACCTTCCAGTCTCACTTCTTGGCCTAGAAGAAATGCTTGAATAGTCAACTTGAATTGGCAGGATGCGCTATACTCTTCATTGTGAGTCAAAAATGGTATCTTCGGTTTCCTCAACGCTGCCTGTTCTGTTGAATGAAAACATTGTTATACAAAGTTTTAAAAAGTCTGGAAAACGAGTCTGCAAAAGTTATGACTTAACTCAGTTCTGGTCTTGATTCATACAGATTTTCTTCCTGTGGTCTTGCAAATAAGTAAGGTGGAAGTTGGTCACGAATCTCCCCACTGTCGTTACTGATTTCTGAGTCAGCGGAATACAAAGAAGTGACATCGCTGCTTCCCTCACCAAGGTCATCCAAGACGGTCTGAATCATTTGCCTTTGGAACCCATACGAATATGAATCCTGCTAGAGTAAAGATTTATTAAGATTGGAGTTGAACACTGGATATAACAATTTACCCCTACGACGTCGTTCCCAAAGTCAAAGGCACCGACCCTTTGATTCCAATAGAAGTCGTCTTTTTCCGATATGATTGATTCCATTATGTTAATTGATTACAATTCCGCCTCGATGTCTGTGTCAAAGGGCAGGAGTCACAGAAATGGTGTCACAGCTGATCAATGGAATGTAAACACAAGGTATTCCTAAAATGCACCCCTTCCTCTCCATTTCACGCTACGGAAAGTATACATGGTTGCCGGTCGTTCAACATGGGTTTTGTTTACCTAGCTATTCAGCTGTAAAACCAAGGATAGTTGCAGACGTGGAAGGTCATTTTAACCCTAATTCAACAGAACAACAACCCAACCCAAGAGAATAATTGCTAAGAAAGGAAGATTTGGAAGGGAATGCTGCCCGTGGAAGTGCTCCGCACCCGCACAACAGCGGCATTACTGAAAGCCCTTGAAACAACGCATGAGAAAACTAATCGAGATCTTAAATTTTTATGATTGAAGGCCTCAGTAGTAACCACGACACGCGCTTTTAATAAAGTCACAGAATTTATTATAAGGGTTTGACATTTGGATTTCTTTTAAGGTAAAACTAGGCAACGATGTTGACTTTCCTGGTAGCGCATTTTATTTTGTCCACGAGCAACCAAGGCCCCCCTCCTCCGTCTCACACCCACAGAACGTCACTCCTCTGAGTCTGAATCATCCCCTCAAATCCTGTCATTCATTCCATCAACTTCAACATCATTACAGTCGCCAACGTCGTTGGAATAGAACTAAATCAAACTAAGGTCACAAGGTCATCAGTCGTTTATTCAGTTGACCCAGGATGAATAGGCTATTTGGTCGTGGGAAACCTAAGGAACCCCCACCGCAGCTCCAAGACTGTATCTCTAATGTAAGTATACCATTTATTTCCCTTATTATGAACCATATATCAAACTGGGTACTCATTCATTTAAGGTTGACAAGCGGGCTGAAGATATCGAGAAGAAGGCTGCGCTTTGCGATGCTGAACTTAGGAAAATCCGTGAACAAATGAAGAAAACACGTGAAGGTCCAGCCAAGAATGCCTTGAAGCAGAAAGCCCTTAGAATTCTCCAGCGGAAGAAAGCGTAATCAGTCTTTACGTTAAAGGATCCACTTTTCAAATGGGTTTTATGATTGGGATTATTTTTAGATACGATACACAAGCGGATGGGATGCGAGCTCAGTCTTTCAACATGGAACAGGCAACGATGGCACTACAAACTGCAAAGGATACCCAGGTCGTTGTGTCTGCAATGAAAGCTGGAGTGTCTCAAATGAAGAAAGAATACAAGAAAGTCAACATTGATAACATTGAGGTAAACCTACACATTATTACTTTTTTGTTGTTGTTCCAATTTCTCAAGTCTCCATGTCTCAAAATCTAATTTTTTTTCTTATTAGGATTTACAAGATGAAATGGCTGACATATTGGAGCTTTCGGATGAAGTCCAGGGAGCCCTTGGTCGTAGCTACAACATGCCTGACGTGGATGAAGATGAATTAGATGCAGAGCTAGATGCACTTGGGGATGAGATTGCACTTGATGATGATTCGTCATACTTGGATGATGCAGTAAGAGCCCCTAATGCTCCTGACAAAGAACCAGGGCGACCAGAACCCATCCGAAACACGGTATAAATACAATACTTTTGGTTTGATACCATGAAATAGTCACGGATTGTTTCTGTTTTAGGATGGAGTTCCTGTTGATGAATTCGGCCTCCCACAAGTCCCAGCTACTTAATTATACACGGATATGACCAGCAGTGATCCCACTTTGACTTTTCTAATCAGTTGCTTTGATTTGCAATTGGCAAAATGCAACACATAAAATTAACGAATCCATGCTATTCTCTAATTATAACTAAAGTCCTTGTGGATTCTTGAGTTTTTGGAGCAAGAATGGTTTTAAAGGAATAAAAGAATATACCAATCGATTGAGGTTTATCCTTAAATTACCACTAAATTATCAGTTAATTGTCACTTTATCAATTGCAAAATTAGCTCCTTCTGCGCCTGCCCCTCCTGCCGGCACATGTGTTTTTGCTGATGCAAAAAGTGGGTCACAAGGAGAGAAGAGGCTCTTGACAGTTTTTTTTAGACGTGAATTTGGCCCATTTTTTTTACTTCAAACAAGTTTCCAATTTGATCAATTCCAATTTTAATTAGTTGGGATGCAGTCTGCCCTTCACAAGATTGTCGTAGTTGGTGGTGGTGCTGGAGGCATAGAGCTGGTGACCTTGATCGGAAGACGACTGGGATCAAAGCGAATTGCACGACCTATACTCATCGACTCGAAACCAACACACGTCTGGAAACCACTCGTATGTCAAGTCAACAATTATCAATCCTTGATCCCAACAAAAGTTAACTTAAATTATCGCAGTCAAGGGCTAATTCCAAAGCACCTGTCGTGGCTGAATTTGCAATTTGACCTTGACGTTTTGCACAATTCATCAACGTTATTTCTCTCTTACAGTCGAATTAAGTGTTATGAATTTTTGATGGGATCAAGGAGTGTAACTTCTAATCAATTTCTGGACAGTTACACGAAGTTGCTACAGGTGAGAATTGAATTAGTGATAATTACCATCCTTGCATTTCTAATTAATCGCGTTTATCTTCATTCTTCAGGTGCTCTAAATACTGGTGAGGACGAGTTGAACTACTTTGCTCATGGACATCGTAACGGTAAACCACTTTAAGTCTTAAAATGACTACTCTTGTATGACAGCATTTATGATTTAGGATACGAATTTGAGCTTGGGCGAATGTCAGGACTGGACAAGGAACGAAGACGGATCAAAGTGGCTCCACTCGTTAATGACTGCGGCGATGTGCTGATTAAAGAAAGAGAAATCCAGTATGACTCTTTGGTCCTAGCAGTGGGTGCCATTACGAATGACTTTGCCACACCAGGGGTTGACAAGCACTGCATTTTCTTGAACACACCCCAAGACGCTGAGTATCTTCGGAAGGAAATCCTGCTTCATGCCTTCCAAGTGGCTACAGGGAATTCGAAAGTTCCAAGACTGCGTATTGGGATAGTTGGAGCAGGAGCCACTGTGAGTATTGACGAGGAAGATAAGATGCCTTGACTTTAGTTTTTATTAATTTTTTTGCAGGGTGTGGAATTAGCGGCTGAAATTCATCATACCATTTGCGAACTACGGAATTATGGTGCAAACTTATTCACGGATCAGCTTCAAATCGTGGTTATGGAAGCAGGCAGTCGAATACTGGGCGGTGGACCAGAAGCCCTGTCCAAATTTGCAACAAGTGAACTCAAGAGCCGTGACATTGAAGTGAAGACAAACTGCGCTATACATTCTGTGACGAAAGATGGATTCATCTTGGGCGATGGGAGTCTAATGCCGACTGACATTAAAATCTGGACTGCTGGAATCAAAGCTCCCGATTGGTTGTCGGAAATTGGGCTACCAGTTAATTCCATAAATCAGATCAAAGTCAATGAAAAACTACAAACTGAGGATCCAAGAATCATGGCGATCGGTGACTGTGCATCCACACCAGACCCAGCACATCCTGGGAAATATTTGTTCGCCACAGCCCAAGTAAGTCTCCTGTGCTCGTAATCTCATTTGAATGTGAAGCCTCAATGTACACTTTGTGTCTAGGTTGCACATCAACAGGCAGAGTGGCTAGCAAGCAGACTTGAAGCTCGTCAAACCAACAAGAGAGTTAAAGCATTCAAATATGAGCCAAAAGGAATGTTAGTTTCTCTTGGTGAACATTCGGCAGTCGGAAGAGTTGCAGCGCTTATCGGAGCCAAGATTAAACCGGATTACTATGGTATGTGCCTGAAAATGCAAGTGTCATCAAAATAATAAGGTTCAATTTTATTTGGTTTAGTCCAGGGACGTGGAGCAAAGATTCTCTACGCTTCTCTTTACCGAATGCACCAGGCCGTCTTGTATGGGTGGAATCGAACGCTGCTTCTTATGATCGGATCCTACTTGCGCAGTGTCGCTCTCCCTCAACTAAAACTCCATTAGAAGCAGTCAAACTGTTAGTACAAAGTCAATAATTGAAACGTCTGAGCAAATTGATTTATTCGAATACTAATAGTGATTCATCGGACCTGTGGAATTATTTAATTAATTAGGGCTAGCTTCAGGACGCACGATCCTCAACGTGAGAATCCAATGAAAGCGGATTCAATAATTATCTTTCCTGTAGTGGAGATTGAGATGAAAATTATGAGGAACATGGCTCTAGTTAAGACTACTTTGGAATTGCAATGGGAAATATTAATATCAGTAAATATCCAAGGTGAATTCATCCTGGAAGAATGCACGGAAGAACGTACGATCGCGAGAGTACGATTTCCTAGCTTATCTCGAGTTAGAATTTCACGATTAATTATTCACATCCTATACTACTTTTTCTTGAAATTAATTTAGTAGGCTGGAGTTGGAGCTTCATAACTTTGCAGTCATGTCATTGGTCAGATTAAGCTTGACGACAGAACTCGGAATTGCTGGTTCTATTTGCCCATGCGCTGTACACACCATTCCTTCTGACATAATGGACAACGTCTGTTCTGCTGTACCCATTGCGACATACAACAATGGTGGAAGGAATGGTTACATTCTCCCCAGACAACGACACAGTCTGGCTGCTTCCCATTCGTCTGCTTATTCGCGTCCCCTTGACATCGGAGACATGCATCTGTAGGCATCAAAAATTCAGTTTAAGGACTACGAGGCCTGTTATTTGTTTTAGTAACCGGGGTCAAATCCAGCTTCATAACTCGTGGATTTTGAATGG
>VNWY01000011.1:146091-157931 GCA_009869845.1 Pseudachorutes palmiensis | reverse complement strand
AACTGGAGGATCCTCCATTTCAGGTGGCACTTGGAGATTATCCTGGAAGTTCCAGTGTGGTTTTTGATACTCTGGAAACCCCCCTCCACTGACTCAATCCCCAGACCAACACCTTCACCTCCATTCCAACATTCAAACCATCCGCCCCCTTACAAAGTTCCACTTTCAAAGTCTCAATTACCAACTTACAAGTGGACTTCATCACTCATCAATCCCTGCAATGGCCAAGCATCCACTTTGGAATTTCCCACCATTCATCACCACCTCAGCATCATAAAACAGGGCTCAAGACAAACATCCAAAAAACCCATTTCAACTGCAAGCATTTTTGGCAACGTTTTCACATTTCCAACCAAACCAAAAAAACGTTTTTCCAAAAATCCAATTTCCTCTGTGTGTGCAAAAACAAGAGTTTCTGATCCAGAATGAAGGAATGAAGGAATGAAATTCAAATGTATGTCTATTTGAAATTAAGTTTGACTGCTGATTGCCTTTGTTGTTTGGTTTAATAAGTGTGGAATCAAAAGGGAGCTTATTGGAAGCTGTAGGTTCTCATTATTGGTTGAAAAGAAAGTTCTTTTGTGATGAATGTTTCTTTCCTGCCTTGATTTCCATTTGATTTTCTTTTCTGGCTGAGAGTAATGGTCTTTCCTGTTTCTGATTAGTCCCAAGTGGGGCCTTAAGTGGGCCTGACAGAGGGTGGGCCCTGTCCTCGTCATGACTCCGAAATGCCCCGTCTTCTTCCCATCATTCCAATCTCCGTAGTCTCATTAACCCAGGCCCAACCTGCCAAAGATGTAAATGAGTTTTGACAGCCAATTTACATCTTA
Source organism: Pseudachorutes palmiensis (assembly GCA_009869845.1). NCBI lineage: Eukaryota > Metazoa > Arthropoda > Collembola > Poduromorpha > Neanuridae > Pseudachorutes > Pseudachorutes palmiensis. The sequence continues at coordinate 157,101 of VNWY01000011.1, read as the reverse complement.
AACTCTCCTTTCTAATGAGAAAGTAAGAACCCTCGACCCTAACTTTTAAACTTTCCCTCTTCTCCAGAACAAAAGATTTCTTTTCTTAACGACCGCCGCCATTCCCCTTTTCACGCCAACTCTCAACAACCACTCCATCTCAAGAACCGAAAAAGTTAGCAGGAATTCTAAACTTTTCTCACCCTGATAATCCAAGAGGCGGGCAAAGAAGCTCAAGAAGTTTATTGCCATAACGAACCAATGTAAATGTTGTACTTTCTCGCATGGACTGACAGGTGAGACCAGGAATCAACGACTTTCAGCTGTAATGTTGAACTGCCGGAGCATACTTCCGCCTACCCGATCCCAGATCCGAATCTCATTTGACAAGTGACATCGATAACCATCAACATCATTTGGGATGGAAGTCAAGATGACAGCACAAGCTCCATGTCAATTCCACAAACTCTAATTCCTATTGCCCCTATAAGGAGCTTATTCTCTCCACGCTCCAGTCCGAAATTTGATTCCTTCATGATTGGATCCGGAAGTCCAGAATGAATGAAAGAATCTTCACAGAAATTATTTCTTTATGGCAAATTACGTTCTTGTAATCTTCCAGATGCAGATTCCCTAAACATTTCCTGACAGCGGAGTCACTCATCGACTGCTCCTGAAGACTGGAGAGTGTCATAAAACATGCAATGCGTCATGCATTCCTTCCACCTTCAAAGGTTCAAAGAAACATTTCTGCTCAAGAGAAAACAACTTTGTAGAAACAGAGGGAAGGAGGTTTGCAATAACAACCTTGTTGTGAAGAGTGCGTAATTTGCCAAAACGGTTTCCAGTCACGTGGCCACCAAACGTGCCTATCAAAAATAGAAACTTACAAAGTGGCGGGCGTCCCGGATACTTCTTTTCCCCAAAAGTGTTTTTTCGTTTTTGAAATTTTTGGATGTTTGAAAGTGTCAGTTTGGAAAGGCTTGGAGGGTCGGCTAATGGGAAGGAATAAAGAAGGTGCCCAGTGGGAAACGCGGAATTGGCCCACTGCCACCGGAGGAATCAACGGAGACTCGGCTTGCTTTCTTTTTACGCCACGGCCTTGTTTTCCCTTACTAAATTTATTTCTTCTTTCACCCAAAGGCGTTGACCTCGGAGGTTGTCCCTTCAAGGGAAGACTTAATCCGATTAGACCCTGGAACAACTTTCTTCCCTTGATTAATGAGAAACTAATTGCGGAGAGACAGTTGACAGAACTCAATTTGGGACGACGTGAGGAGGGACGGAGACAAGTTTGGACCTAAGCGCTCTCCCCCGTATCTCCAGTTCAAGTGGATTGGGTCAAAGGAGTTTCTGATTGGTTGAATGTTGTGATAGGTTGTCCAATGCAAGGGTGAGGGTCGTGACAAGTTGAGGAACCGCAAGAAGTCTTCAGTCTAAGGGTAGTATAAGGGGGATTGTAGTTTGTGCGGAGACGAGGCTGCGGTTGTAGGGATTAAGTGCCCTTGTTTACACTTTGATTAATCAACCTCAGCTTGTTCTCTGCCTAATTACAAACCAACTTTAATTCCCTGTCACTCAATGCAATGGAAGGAGTGAGCATGCAACGGACGCAGGAAGCAATTAAAGGCAACTAATTCCTTCCCCTTAATTACTCCGTTTATGAGCACCCGAACATCAACACTTCCAAACTGCCACTCAATTTCTTTTATTTCAAAGGATCAGTTGAACGAGTGAAAGTTAGGGACCAATTACAAGGAAGTGGAAATTCAATTACAAGGCTTCCTATTATTAACTTTCTTGGTGTGGAAAGGAACAAGCGAGTCATACTCTAGACGCCACAGTCACAGAAGCCATTTTTAGTCTCAGCAGTCAGCTAGGCTATAGGCATCGGTGACATTTGGACAGAGAGATGCTCCTGTCGCCTTCAATTTGCAAATGAATTCCTTCGCTGAAATCCAAACCACATGAATGGAAAGAGGGGAAGGAACCTTCCGAGAAAGGAGTGGAGATGCTGGAAAGGAAGCGTGTCGAGTGTCATGACAATCAACCTCATTAACGGGACAAGAAAAATGAGCGCATTACACGGAAGCAACACAATTGGAACAAATTCTGGAGAATTGGGAAGAACTTGGTTCTCTTTACCCCCACTGAGCTTGGAAACTTTCTCTGCTTTCACCGCTCTAAATTTCTCAAAAGTTGCTGCAAGCAGGAGCAGTGGTGTCTAGGTGTCCTTATTCTCAAAATAAAAATAAATGGAAATAAATTCTCCAGGGAGGGTTTCTTCCTTCCTGGCTGCCGAATGGTTACACGTGGGAGTCCTGACAGTAAGATATGGGGAGAGTTATACAAAATAAAGCAAAGGAGTGACCTCGGATTGACCCGGGTGAGAGGAATGGAAATATCTTACCTAGTTTATGACGCACTGCCGACAGTCGGAGATTAAAGACTGGTGGAAAGGGACTGCGGGAGTCCCAATTATGAAAATGAGTTCACTTTATCCAGCACTATGGAAATACCCGGTTTCCTCGCACTGGAAAAGAACTGAAATTTTGATGATGATGATCCGAGAGTCCAATTCCACGTGCAGAGCGTCGTGGAGATAAGGAGGAAAGCGTCTGTTCGGAAGTGTCGAGTGCCGGGAATAAACTGAAGGATCTACTGGTCTCCGTCGCGGAGGAAAACCGTCTCCAGATTCAAGAAAATAAACTCACAGTCAACCCACGGAAACATCTCAAGCACCGCTAAACAACTGCGCATGGCTTCCCTCATCTTTCCATCCCACTCAAATTCAAATATAATCGAGGATTTTAATTCGTTTTCTAACAAAACTGTACAAACTTTTTACTAAATGATTAAAACAACTCTCCCTCTAACCAGCACTACCAGCATATACAATTTTAAATCGACCATTTGCTTCCATCACCGGTTAAGATTAAGAAAATCTAGTAAAATTCAATTATTCTTTTCAAATTGCATAAAAGTTTACAGTTGCAGTTTCCCTGCGCCTTCAATGTTAATTAAGTTGGTGTTAATTAATTTTGCCTAATTCCATGGGTTCACAGCCAATCTTTTAAATTCCAATTAAATTCAGTCTTGAATCTTCACAGGCGTTTGGCAATCATCATTCATCAACTAATTAAAAAAAATAAAGTCACTTTTAGTCATTCAAGGGAAGTTGCCTCCATAGGTCGGTGGTATCTCTCGCAGTTGCAACCATACCAGGCTCTCAGCAACTAATTTGAAAAAGCGCAGTGTGAAAATCAACGTGAAAAGCAGACACCTCCGCCGGGATTTGAACCCGGATCACTTCCTTACTTGGACCAAGCACAGCACCACTGTGCCAGAAGTGACCACTTGGAAAACATAAAAGTTGGAACTTGTATTCATCCAGTTGGCTTGAGGCACATATGTCGTAGCGCTTCTTATCTTCAACTCTTTTAAATCAAGCAAGCTTTAAATATTTCTTAACACCTGTTTAGTAATCGGGTTTTAAGACTAATGAAGGACTGGTAAGTCAACCTTTACATTCCTGTAGGTTTTGACACTCAAACATGATGGAAAAATATTTCTCGGTATCAGGGATTATGTGATTTTCCAGTCCAAAGGTGTCGGTCTAAAAACCCGGTTATCTCGGATACCAGGATACCGAACTTTTTCCATCGAATATCCAAATAACGATTCTGGAATCAGGATTTTGACTGACTGGTTGTTTATGCGGAGAGGACGATGGTAAAGTGCTGTTTCCAGTCTTTGTCATTAATAAATGGGTGACAAATGGCAAAGGTGACTTCAACAACACAACTTTACATAGTATGATCCCGGCTCAATGACCTCTCAACATCTTTACACAAGCTGCAAGTCATGAGAACTTGTGTAATGCAATGCAGATGTAAAGTTATGGCGCTTTTGGCAATAATGGTTGCAGTTGTAGGTTAGGATTAGGAATACTATCGAGCAAATGAAACCACACCGCACTTACCGTTGCAATAATGGAATGAATCTTTCGCTTTCGGTCAGTGGTGGACATGGGCTGCAAAACAACGATTCAACTTTTCTGATTTCGGTGACCATAACTTTTAAAAAGTAAAAAGAAATACAACTGTTAAAGGACTCGGTTTGGAATGCAAGGAACTTTTGAAGAGCTACACGTTATCTGGAATTACCAAAACGGGAATGATGATGAATGCATAAAATGAAAAAAGAAACAAGACAATTTAGGCATGAATACATTCAATTCAATACAGTTTAGACAAAGTAAGTGTAAAAGACATACAATTTAACCCTTTTCGCAAATTTAGGCACGTTGTATTGAATTGAGATGTTTGAATGCTAAAGGACGCGTTGATGCTCTGAGTGACTTGATGGTTGACCTTTAAGCATGTTCATTGTTCATGTGGAGAAGTTTCCAGTCGGGGACGAACGCGTCTTGCTTCTTCTTCTGCTCCAGCGCGTGTTCCAGCGTCTGTTACAGCTTCTGCTCCATTAGCACGACCTTGTCCAGAACGACCACTTCTTCGAACAGGCATTCGACCCCTGGAGGTGCGCCTCGACCTTGGTCTACTACCACCCCCATCGCGTTCCCCAGACCCGGCTGCTTGTTCTAAACGGAAGAGAAGATGATATGGAATTTCAGAATTTCAAGCTTTCAGAATATAAGCTTTTCCTTACCGGGATTGTTTGTGGTGGCGGCGGCGGCGGCGGCGGCTTCATTGGCTGCCCCTTGTGTCGCTTCATTGTTCTCAGAAGCTTCGGTATGAGGGCCAATTACGTCCTCAGCAGTAACTGCAACATCTCTCGTCTACAACATCTCTCGCTGCATCATCTCTCGCTGCATCATCTCTCGCTACAACATCTCTCGCTGCATCATCTCTCGCTGCATCATCTCTCGCTACAACATCTCTCGCTGCATCATCTCTCGCTACATCATCTCTCGCTGCACCATCTCCCCCGCCACTCTCCTCCTAAGATAATAACTGACATTAGCCATGCAAGAGACTATGACAAAAGACTATCACGCGAGAGTTAATTACGTTGTTGTTGGTGTCATCTATATTGTCCACGTCATTGGTGTCATCATCTGCGTCTGCCACTGCTTCTTCATCCGCCTTGGAGAAGTACCCACCCATTGTAATGTCACTGGGTCAACTAACCAAAACTACAACAGTATTAGGACAAAATGATGGCCAGTTCCTGTCCTGTCGTTGCAACCGCAACTGCAACTGCTGAAATGTGATGAGAAAGAGGGAAAAGAAGGAGGGAAAGAAGTGAAGTTTTTCTGAGTCACATGACTTGTTGATTGGCGCATCGCCACAGGGAAATGGGAAAATTCAAATTGGAAAAAATATTCATTTGACGCTCAACGTCTTATACCACCCAGCTATGGGCAAATACTCAAAACAATCAATTTTAAAATAAAGTAAAATAAAAGCAATTAAATACAATTAATTGATAGAATTTTAAAAACAAGTTGAACAACATCTTTATAAATCAATGTTATTAATCCTAATAATTATTATTCCTACTTACTTTACTCTGTAGAGTGGGTGAGATTAAAATTAACAAACTAACGTTTATTTGACAATTAGTTATTTGACTACATAGGTACTTATCACAACTTTTATAACACTTGTAAAGGGTCAAAGGTCACTAGTAAAAAATTAACTTAATTATTTTAATTTAAATATTGAATCGGAATTTACATTTGTCCATCTCTGCCTTGCATTTGGTGTGGAGTGGGAATCGAATTTTATTTTATTTTTTGTTCATCCGCATCCGAATCCTCCACGCTCTTTTTGTTATGATTTAAGTTAATTAGTTTTATCGTCGATTAAATACCGGTGAGGTCAAAGGTCAACTCTGAAACAAGAAGAAGAGTGATACCCACACCAACGGCTGATTCGTTCAATTAGATCAAGTAATAAATCCCTTCTAAATATCCGTAAGTCAATTCTAATTTATTTCATTTGTGTTTTCTCTTTGTATAAATCCAGGTATAAATTGTGAGATGCTGAAACTGCTTGATAGCATCCAAGAGCATACGGGTATCATTTGGTCATTAGCATGGAATCCAAAGGGGAACCTTCTAGCCTCATGTGGACAGGATAAAATCGTCGTCATTTACCATATCATCGATGGAAACGGAAAGGTCGTTGAGAAGCTGTCCAGTCACCTTCAACCCCTCTCATTGGCTGTCATTGCCAAGATTGAAGACTCACATAAACGGACCATCCGTGATATAGCCTGGTCACCGTGTGGGAAGTTCCTGGCACTCGCTAGTTTCGATACAACAGTGTCAATTTGGGAAATGAAGTCAAAGAAGAAGTTTGAATGCATTACGACGATCGAAGGGCACGAAAGTGAGGTCAAGAGTGTAGCATGGTCACCAAGTGGAGAGTACTTGGCCACCTGTGGCCGAGACAAACAAGTCATGATATGGTAAAGATATTATTTTATTCCTTATAAGCATTTGGTATATCACATTAAAGCTTTGTTTTATTGGTATACAGGGGTATCATTTATGACGACGACTTGGAAGTAGAATGTGAAAGTGTTCGTGGGGACCATGGTGGAGATGTGAAGCGAGTTGTTTGGCATCCACACGAGGATATCCTGATGTCCGTTGGATACGACAACAGGATCAATGTCTACAAACATTCTCACTCAGAAGGGGACTGGATCGTTGACTCACATGTCTCGGATCATGCATCGACCGTCTGGGCAGCTGATTTTGACTCATCAGGGAAGAGAATCACGAGCTGCTCTGATGACAGAACCATTCGATTCCATGACTTGTCTTTGAAGGACGTCCCTCCAACTATACTAGACATGGAATTCCAACGTCCCATCTACGACATCTCTTGGAACAAAGTGAATGGTCTTATTGCCACTGGGTGTGGAGATAATCTCGTCCGAGTCTTCCAAGAGGTCAATTCATCCACCACATACCAGTGCTCAACCCTGGATGTCAAGAGCCACGAAGGAGATGTGAATCGAGTCAAGTGGAATCCAAAAGCAGAGAATCTTTTGGCCTCTTGTGGGGATGATAGTTCAGTCAAATTATGGCAGTGGTTCACTCCAGACTAAACAAATTATCTTTTTAATGACTCATTGTTTGGCTTAACTTTTAAATTAGATTGATGCAATAAACGGACAAAGCATCACATCCAATTTCAAATGGGCCATTTAGTCTTATCACATAGGGAAATTGCAACAGAAGCAGAAAATGAGGATTGGGAATCGAGTATATTTTCCCACACTCCAAGCGTCCAAGCCCTTCCGATTGTTTCTCTAATGCCCAATTGTTTTTTATTTTAGATTGGGATGCTTCTACTCGGGAGACGTGAGCTATCATTCTCCATTCGGAAATTACACCTTTCGCAGTTCCAGCAGAAGCCCAGAGCCTCTGAGGTACGTCTCTGCTCTTCTAGACCCGGAAAGGCGTTAACTTTTTCATGATGAAGTTGAGGCGCGGATGGATGTTTACTTTCCTCTCTTCGGAGGTTGATTTAGAGCCTGGAAAATATCGTATTACCAGCTCCATTATGAGGGAGATGAGCTCCCTCCTTCCGTCCATTGCGTTTACACAAGACCCACCTTAACCTTTAGCAGAAACGTCTAAGTGATCAATTTAGAAACCAATTCAGTAATTAAAGTTCATCTTCCACCGGTCGTGAAAGTGGAGACCCCACGACGCTTCGCTTTCATTTTGAATCTAATGATGTTCTTTTCCTTTTGAAAGGTTCTCACATGTCATCTGGAAAATGGCTACCCACCTTGGACCTCTTACTTTGTTCCTTACAAAAATGTCAAAGATGATCTCTGGGGAAAGTCACACTTCAACTGGGCTGTAAGTGAAGGACACAACTACCATGTACTTCGAACTGGTATTAAAAACTATCTAATCGCAACAGTGTCAAAGTTCATCTCTACACTTTATGTAATTTCCCCTCAGGATGCTTCCCTTATGTAAAGTATCACTGCACAAGGAGGCCCCATCAGGACCTCAGACTCGACGACATGTTCTTCCGTGTCATCAAAATCCTCAATCTGGGTGAGAGTTTTCATTTTATGAGATTTTGGATTTAATTGAAAAGTTAACTTGATTGTAAAAGCGAGTGGGGTCTGTTTGAATTGAAAGAAATCAAGAACCCATCCTCTCCTCTGTGGTTGAATCAAATTTAATTTATCAAACAAGTTTTCTATTTCTGTCTCCTCGGATCCCTTTGTTTGCGATGATGATCCGTTGTTGGATTAGATCCTATCCACATGATATGTGGACTTACATTTCTTTCTATTGTCCCATCCAGGAATCCCTTGTCTCGCCTATGGAGTTGCATTTTACTTCTACCCCAGAAAGCACATGGAGACCGTCCTCACTCCTCACGGCCCTGTTCCCATCTACTTTCACTACAAAGAAAACAAAGGATCTCTCCATTGAATCACAAGAGACAAGCAAGACATTTTCAATACCAATGAGAACAGAGTACAGAGAAGGTAAGCAACTCAACCCTTGAGTTTATTGACCCCTCACTACTTAACTTTTTCATTGCCGTAGGGAGATGGCGTCGTGGGATGAAAGATGAGCCATAATTCTATGAAGAATAGTCCTCACGTCGTCCCATTTATAATGTTTGTGTGTGTATAAGGAATAAGAATTTCCCTTTTGTTTTCCCCTGGTGAAAGCCTTGATGGAGGATTTATGAAATGGAAACTAAAGTCAAGTGAAACTGAGCTGGTCTGGGTCTGGGTTGAGCGAATCGGGAGTGAGCGAATCGACTTGAATCTGGGATTAAATCCACTGCCTCCGTTTTGAAACTAAATTCTTGATTCCTAAATTCAAAAGGGATTTCCAGCAGGTTTGGTGGATGACTTTGGATCGGGGTTGATTAAATGCGTAGCATCTTGGATCTAATCCTTCATTATTAATTCAGAGGGTAATGATCGAGCAGGATCTGAAGGAGAGAAGCTCAATTCCTTGGACCATTTCCTTCCGAGGCGTTCGGGATTAAGTCCCACTCAACTCTAGGACCGGTGAATACATTAAAGTCCAAGAGACAATACTCGAATCAAGCAGGGAATACTGGAATATTTCAGCATCAGCAGCAGGAGTTGGAACGAGTGGTGGAGGAGGAGAATAATGTCTGTCTTGCCCATCTGGAATTGATCCAGTTAATTGAAGTCTTTGAGTCTCCATCATTAACTACGGTATGTCGTCCCTCATTCTCTGAGTGACTCTCAATCTCTGTCATTAGAAGGACTCCTCTCCCCTACACTCCAGTCAGGAACAATAAGTCGTTCATGATGATGCATTCAAGCACACAAGGAAGATGACCTTTGGAAATTGGTGAACTTGGCTTTCCCCAGTGGGTGGAGACAGACCCCTTAATAACCTTCCCCCTTAAACCACGACTCCTGTCCTTCATTTCTTCATTTCCAACTGGAAGTTGAGTGGATTGGATGGAAGTTGTTGTGAAGAGAGGCGGAGGTAAAGAGTCCATGTTCATTCAATTTAAATTCTCCCACGGGAGGGTAGGGAGAGAGTCTCATTGGGTAATGGAGTTAAGTGTTGATGTGATTATGTTCTGCTGCTTCTGTGGTGACAAGTGGATTGAAGACAAAGGAGAAGAATCTAATCGACCAATGAACGTTTATTGATTTTGAGTTAACTGCAATTAAAAGGGAGTGGAATGAGGCAACGGAATAATTCACTTTCCTACTTTTCTAGTCACGAACATTCATTTCATTGAATCAAAATATCTCTAGAATAAGCAGGAAAGGTTCGGAATTTGAGTCAAATGGCGCAGGAGACACGAACGGGAGACAAGGATGAGCCCCATTACTCCCTCAAACTGACATTTACTACACAAAATATCATCCAAATCACACAAAAATTGGGAAAGAAGTTCAGGCGACGGATAGGAAGGAAAGTCCAGGTTTATATTGAAAATGTTTTACACAGAAGATAAACAGAAGACTAAATGCCAACTATATTAGAACCAATGCTGTCCTTTTTGTACGTGATGGAATAAGACGTTTCCATTCCATGTGGAAATAAGGATTTCAATTTCCCTAATGGAAGGTCAACGTCCTTGACTTGAGTTTTCATTTTCCCCGGGGCCATCCCCGATCTCATTCAAATTGAATTTCCCTGCTGAATTTCCTACTTTGCAATACACGTGCGTGCAGGGGAGTCATGCTAAGTTCCGCAGGTTCTGAATTGGATGAAACGTCGTAAAGTCTAGGCACGGAATCTGAGTGTGGCGACTTCATTGGGATGCCTTGGCCCTCACCTTCTTATTCCACTGATGTCCAGCAGCCGCTTCGAAAGCTTAAAAGGAAGTTAAAGGTTTGATCAATCGGAAGAAGAGGCGCATGTTCTCGACCACTTTCACCTCGGTGGAGAAAGCACGAGTTGAATAAAGAGGCCAGGGGTAGGGAATCCCAGTCTCACAGCCAGTCAGCCACGGCCACGGCACGGAACAATAAATGATACCAACGGAAACCGCTTCGAGACAGTAGTTGACGTGCCTGGGATGAGGAGTCCTCAGGTCAACTCTCTCCTTGACCTTGGCCACATACAAAGGCTCTCAGAGTGACCTCAACCTCAAATCATTCCCCCCACTACATCTAAACTTTCCCTGCATTCTCACAATCTCATCAGGACCCAATCAAACTTCATCTCCGACAGGACGCCACTTTGAAACCATGCGAATCCAGCGATCCAGAGGTAACTCCGCTAACTTTCACTCCGCACTTTCACTTCCTAAAACCAATGGATAAAAGTTCTCTATGGAATTTACGCATTTTGTTTTGGATTGGAAGTTTTGAACAGGAGGGATTCCCGAATGTGTCTCTTTTAGTTGGACGTTGATTCCCATTGTTAAGGTTTTGATGAGAGTGTGACGATTCCATTGTTGGAATTCCATTGTGTCCTTAACTCATACTCACGTGAATGTCATTCTCTCTATGTTAACAGTACGGGAGTTATTCTGAAGGATTTAATCCCCATACACAAACTTTCTCTTCCCC